>JAQFZZ010000343.1:0-20550 GCA_034696405.1 Isotoma caerulea
AAATAGGACTTATTTCATTGAAATCGTAATTTTTTGTAGTATTTTTTGCAATTCATACCTTTGGAGAGATTTTTGTTACATTTTTAACATTGTAGGTATATGGCAGTTTCTGATAAGTCCGTGGCCCACAGTGCCATGCCATATTAATTAGATTACAATTTGATGACTTCCAAAAAGCTTTTGGCAACAGCATAAACCACAGGTCTATTCATAATCCATTGACCAAAATACCTAAATTGTTGAATCTGAAAGGTTTTCATTCATTCAGTTCAATATGCGTTTTAAAGTTTAAGTTAAAGTTCTTTCAGGGAAAATTCTAATCAAAGATTTGACTTAAAAATGGTGTATATTGGTTTTTTCATCCTTAACTGAATGTTAAAGACATAACACATGTAAAAATCAATACAAAGCAGAGCTAAGTATAAGCTGAGGAGAGTAATCGGAATTAGTGTTCAGTTCAGGAATTCAGGTATAATTGCTTAATTAGTAGTTCAACATTATTTTCACTCAGTTTCCAATTTTTGTCGATGCGTTTACTGAACCATATACCGATCCAATCACCCGACAAATATGCCTACAACAAAAATTTTTAACGACAAATATGCTGCGACAAAAATTCTGTACTAAAAATGTTTTAAAATGTTTTAGACGCGTGGTTACTAATATTAGAGTGAAAGCAGATTATCCGAGCTAAGTTTATTTTTTTCTCTATCCTACTTTACTTACTTCACCTTAGTGAAAGTAATAAATTAAATATGCTACCTCAATGTAAAATTGCCTTTATCAAAAAGGCATGTCCCTTCATAAAAAAGTGTAAGATAACAAGGCATAAAATGTTTTTGGAAGTAAGTAATAATCTCATTTCATTTAAAGGGATCATCAAGTATAATTTTCCTTTTCAATCAAATCCCAAAAATCATATTGTAGTTAAGTTAATAACTTGTAATGTATGACACTGGACGAATAAAAGAAACTATTACTGCATCAATTTTTTAACTCTTTCATACTTTAGAGACAATACCATATTATTAAATATCGTAACCCACAGTCACCCTCTTCTATTCTCCAAGTGAATTGATATGCGCAATAGTTAATAAGTTAACAAGTATACTTTCATGCGTTCACTCATGAATGAAAATGCTTTTACATTCTACTTTATTTTCAAATTAAAAAGAAATGAATTTCATTACTGCAATTATTATGGAACATCCTAGTTTCCTTGTGCAATTTGTTTTTTTCTTTTCATTCACAATTTACCTAGAGGATATTTTAATTATCTATAATTATACCAAAATGTATCAAGTAATTTCAGCACGTGCAAAATGCGGAGTAATATTATTTAAATTAAAAATGAAAATTTTCGTAGGGAATCATATAAAAGAGGTAATAAAGAGCATACTGAAAAAGTCTCTTATTCAAATGTAATTATTTATACAGATTACATTTTCAAATGTTTAAAACCTCTACAAACCAATTCATTCCAAGTCGGACGATCAAATATATTTTTATATGTGGAACGAAAACGGAGACAATAGATTTGATTTGATAAATGTATTCCTTCAGTAAGAAGTAAAGGGTATATAAATGGAATAGAAAAGACGTCAAGGGGTCACACGTGACACAAATTCTGAAATGATTTCATGCATGATGGACATTATCGGGATTTTTGATCTTATTTCCAAAGAAGCCACTTCTAACTACGAACTACATTCATCATCCGAGGATAATAGTAATATTATTATGATGATTCGAAACGTATCTCGCAACAAGACTCTAGATCGGGTAAACCTAACCGGTGGAATTGAACAGCCGCGATGGGAAATGAATAAGTGAGCACATTGTAAATGCAATTCAAGTACTTGAGCAAAGGACGATCTACTGACTGGGATACCTTCAGAATAGGTCGAGAGAGACTTAGATGATCACAATATTGAATATATTTATATACACGTATGTCCTTTCATATATAGGAGTGAGAGTTCATAACACTGATTTTAAAAAAGGGTCTGAGGAAGGATCCGGAACAAAAAATAGCTAAGGAATGTAAAGCCCACTTCTCACACGTCTTCTCTCTCTCTAGTAATATGGAAAGGAGTTAAAGCCAGGTACTTGGCTGAGAGTAGAACAGGTAAAATGTAATAGTATTTTACCGAGATTGGAAAGGCAGGTAGGGTGTAGGGAGGATGAAGATTTGAGATGATGATTCAAGTAAAGTATTATGGATTGTTGTGTACAAGGGTTTAAGATATAATAGAGTTGATTCAAGGTATCTCAGTCAGCAAAACGAAAAAGGCATCAGCGGGGTGCAAAGCTCAGTTGGAGTCTCATCCCGAAGGAGATTTGGTCCTTGAACTGCCAGCAGTCTCTCTCCTCATCTTACTTATTTTCTTAAAACTTACTACTCTTCTTTTTCTTTTTAACAAACTCGAATCCAATGCACTAACTAAAAGTATTATTCAATATTATTATTATTTCAACAATGCATCTACCTATCCTTTACCTGTCTGTCTACCTGCTTATACCTTCCAAGTACAAACGAACAGGTATGTATACCAAAGGAATACAAACACACACACAATAATAATATCTACTTACTAGAAACTGCCCACCTGTCTCACTTCTTTATGGAGACTCCACCACCACCACAACTACTTTGGTTTTGGTTTCTTTAACCCTTTTGCTTCATTTCATATAGGAGTTTATTATTTAATACCTTCTTTACTTATTTTCTACCTTGCCTTGCCTGACTAGGTATTTACTTCTAAAGAGATCCACATATTCAAATCCACTTCATCTTCCTTTAGTTTCTTTCGATCTGCATTGAGAGAGAATACCCCGTGCAGTCTCCATGTTCATGAAGAACGATGATCAAACGCAACGAAGGAAAAAAGTAATACATGAAGGAAAACAATCCACATGTGTTACTCTTGTCCTGTACCAACCCAGCCCTCCAGTGATGAATGGGGACCCATTAAATAAGGACCCTTTGATATATTTAAGTATCATCCCAAGACATGGAAATAAGAATGAGATCTCAGATTATGCTAATACAATCTCGGGTCATGTCGTGTCATGTGCTTTGCACATTTCCGGTATTATCTTAAGCTGTCTGGATTATCCTTTGACATTTGACATGAGGGTTTAAAAGTCCAATTGAGACTTTTTTATTTTGCATTTGTATTAATGTACTAATATTTCACTTCGCTTCATGGGGACTTTTTTACATGCGTCTAAAGAAACTTCTCTGTATCCTTTTTTAGCATTATATTACTGAGTATTTTTCTATTTCTTTCGTCTTCTGTCAAGTCATCAAGTTCCCGTCTCACTCTTTCAGCTTCCTACATAATAATGATACTTTCATAATAATAATAATACGAGTCGAGTAGACGATACTCATGACTGGACTTACTGAGGCCTCCCCAACAAGCTAGGACATACCTGTGCATTTATTTCAAACAGTTCTCTCTCTCTCTCTCTCGCCATGACTTTCTTTAAAATTTCAATAAAGATAAGCTCCTTAAACTAAAAAGGAACGCCAAGTACCCTTAAATGTCATATTTTTTTAACCAACTCATCTCTATGCTACTTCTGTCTGTCTCGATTCTTGATCTTCTTTACCTCACGCAGGGCTTGTAAGTGTAAAGTCTAAAAAAGTCTTGGCAGTAGACCAACGAGGAAAATACTGTCAGATTTTAGTATAACAAACGCATTGTTAAAGCTTTTAAATCGTTACCTCTTCTACTATTTTACTACCAAGAAACCAATTTTTTAAATCTCTTTCTCCTAGGGACGAGAAATATATGGGTATTTAGGTTAGTAAAATTTTAAAAATAAACTACTGCTTCATCAATTTTCTTTATTGAAGAAAAAATCTAAGCTAATTTTTTACCAAAAGTACAAAGTAATTCTAAAAATCTAAAAGCGAAATGGGAATTTTACATTCATAAAATATTTTTAAAAAATATTATGCAATTTTTAAAGTATCCATGATTCAAAACTTTTTGTAGTTTAAAAATGAGTTTTAGTACACTTAACATTTTTAAAGCCTATTAAAAGTCAATGTGTCAACATTACGAGCATATATTTTGTGCATCTTTCATTTTCAAAACTATGCTTAAATAATTTGTAAACATATTTTCTTCAGAGAGAGAACTTTAGTTGGTCATATGAGTACATATCCAACCCCTTATGATTCTGACAACAATCTATCTCAAATCATTTGAAAAGTTAAGCCGATAAGGTGATGATGATTTTGACGATATGATGGTGACTGGAGTCTTAGGCAATAAGCGTAATATTTTATTGCCTCGATTGCCTTCTCTCAAACCTTTACTTAAAAGTCTGCCCAAATTGAGCTAACATATTAAAGTAACAAAACTTTTCTCATTTTTTTAAACTGCTTTCTTGAGTATTTCACAATGTCCATCAGCAGTAAAAAGAACACAAGGATTTCGATCTATTTTGTCATAAAATGTTCGTCTTCTCTCCATGTCGATTTAAGAATGGAAAGGATAAACTAAAATACATTTTCCGCTAATTTGTTGACTAAGTGAAACAACCACTTTTTAAGTATATATTTGTATTCAAATTATCTAGAATTTCTCTGTAATTAGAATGCTAAACAAGACAAGAACGTAAAAGAAGGAATAATGAAAAATCCAGAGCCTGTAGGCTTTCATCAATGGTTTGATAAAATTAGGCATGATGGTCTTGGAAGTAGTAACTGTGAAAGGACATTGATCTGATTAGCTATGAAAGCATAATCGCTTTGAAATAATATTTTCGCAGGAAAATCCTTTTTTAATCCACAGTTTGATTAATGTATATCTAATAATACAGTTGTAGCTGTAGCAGAATGCAATACACTAAATTAGAGTGTAATGTTATGGAGAGTACTTACAAGTCAGAATTTTGCATAATTTTTATCACACATTCACGTCAGTTTCCCGATGGGTGGTTCCGAACGTCAAGGCGAATTGCATGAGTAGAACCAGACTGACATAATGCAAAGAAAAGAAGACCGGAGGTTGGGATTGGAATCCCGGGGGAAAGAAAGAGTAATAAGAAAAAAGAAAAATCTCCCCATAATATCATTAAATTAAGTTTGGGGCTCTGTGCAGTCGATGGTGCAAAAAACATCTCATAAATATTAGTCATTTTGGATTAGTATGAAAAACTGGTCAATGGAAAAGGGCAGACTGCAAGAATGGAAAGTCACTCGAGTACCACAAAAGAGACGGATGTTTAATATATTATGTCATATATTTTTGACTCTGATGCTGTCTCGCAATAACCTGCTAGTATCCTGCAGCGAAGAACTCGCAAGAAAACTTACATAACCGGAAAATTTTCCAGAATCTCTTTTATAAATCAAGGTACGAAATTTTTAAACCGAGCCAACTCTGCATGAGTCTATGCAAATGCAAATGCTATCTTTTCAAATTAGCTTTTCACATTGAATCTTTGTTACGTTGTCTATCTTGTAGTCGGCTTAAGTTCCTCTCCATACTAACCTCACGATTAACTGCCATCACAGATTCTTTTATATTTCTCTTTAATAATAATCAAAAAAGCAAATCTACATTAAGAAGCCGTCCATGATGCCCATCTTTGATACCCACCACAGCAACCTGCAGGTCACTTCATTATCTATTTCGAAACACCAATTCGCTATGCATGCGGAAAATACCCGTAAAATCTAAAAGATCATCTAAAAGCCACGTCTCTTTCTAGCTATTAAATTATCATACTAAATAATAACAACTTGTTATTCTGTATATTCCAGCCAAGCATTCGTAGAATCTATCGATTTTATGGGGTCTTTTTAGAGACGTGGAAAATCAAGTCGGCATAAAATCCATGGATGTTGTTGACCAACCGTTTATAATGAGGAAACATGTGTATACAAGAAAACTCTTGAATATTTCTTAATAGTAGGAAAAAGAGACTTACCTTGGTTGATGCAGTGTGGAGTCCTCCGGCACTCACAATAATGGCGTAAACATCGATATGGAAATTCCATACACCCATTTCCCTGTCCAAAATTGCAGCTGTCGAAAGAATTCCACGTTTCACATCAATGTCAAAGAGCCTGTTTTGCAAAATCCCGTCGGGAGAACTGATGTTTGTAATGTAATATTCTATGCTTGGATTATCCGTCGTGAATCCTTGATTCAAAGAGCCTGACACTGTTAAAATGGATGTACCCACAGGTTCGTTTTCGTAAATTGAACCTGAGTACAATTGCTTCTCAAAACTAAGTCCCGTCGCACCACTTTCGTTTGAAACTCCGAGAATTATCAGATATAAATCCGAAGATTTCCTTTGTGATTGGATCGCCTCATCCGTTGCTCGTATTGTTAGCTGATATCTTGGCTGAATATTCATTATCCCTCTTCTCAAAACAAGAGAACCGGTAATCCTATCTAACTTGAACAAACTGTTATCACCACTGACAAGATCATATGTCACCATTCCGTTGGATTCTGAGTCCAAATCTATTGCACTGATTCGCATGATTTCCTTCGAGGGCTCAGAATTCTTGCTTACTACTGCTGCATTCAAGCATGTAAATCTAAAAAGACAAAATCACTCGGGGTTATTTTACAGCGTTATATTTATATTTAATCTACATAACCTCCGAATATACCACATACATAAGTTAGACTATGAAAGAATTTAACCACTGAATTAAAAAAAAAGTTAACAAACAAAATACTTACTTTGGCTCGCAGTCATTAAGATCTTCCACAATTACAGTAACCAATTTCTCAGATGAAAGTCGAAGAGAGGTTGGAATAGCTTGATCTTCAGCTACAATTGTGAGTCGGAAAGTATCTGCAAATTCCCTATCGATTGGCATTAAAGTATGAATCATTCCTCGATCCGAATCAATTCCAAAATGATTTCCTGGAGGTTCTTGATGTTTTATTGAATACTTTACTTTCCCATTTCTTCCCGAGTCGGGATCATCTGCTGTGACAGTGACGATTGGAGATTTCAATGGAATTCCTTCTTGAATTTGTCTAACAATAGATGTGGATGGAAATTGTGGGGCACAATCATTAAAATCTTGAACTTCTACATTGAAATCAATGGACGAGGAAAGTCTTGGGTTGCCTGAATCTGATGCGGTAATAGTTAGGGTGTACTTTGTATACTTTTCATAGTCTAATTGTTTGTTTAGATAAAGAATTCCGGTTTTTTCATTGATTCTAAATGTATCATGTCGATTTCCACCTGTGAGAGTGTATGTTATTTGTCCATTATTTCCCAGGTCTTCATCTTTTGCTTGAAATTTAATTAACTCCGTATTTGTCGGTGTAGTTTCAATTACTCGTATCAAACTGTCAGATTGAGATTCATCCACCGTACTATTCTCTTCTTTTAACAACCTGAATTTATTTAAATAAATCGTGTCAAAGCGGATTCAATTAAAATGCGTTTGTTAAACAAAACTGTAAAAAATCATCAAAAATATTTGCTTAGAAATAACGTTATAATCCTTCCTATGAGAAAGAGCTGTATTAGTTAGTACTTATATAGTAAAGCTAATAATATGCATAGTATTATTGGAATGTAAGAGATGTAATTGTTAAAAATATATGCATAAACCATTGCTGAATGTGGTTAAAGAAGACAATAATAAAAACACAAAGGAAAGAATGAACATTAGAGATCATGAAATGTCGGGTACAATGAGTACTTTAAAATAATATAGTTTAACTAGAAGATTGAGTTGAAAAAAAAATTGAACAATCTGTTCTAATCGAATTTGCAAATCAAATCATACTTTCCCATTGACAATAAGCTACGTGATCATTACAAGGCAAATCATTCAAAGAGCAATTTTCTAAAGTAGATAGATTATAGCCGAATCATGAGATGATAGAGGAAAGGTGATTGATAATTACCTGGTGAACGTGGTTAGAAACTGTGGAGCACAATCGTTTGCATCTAAAACATCAATTTTAACTGTAGTTGAAGAGCTGAGGGGCATTTTCTCAGCCATATCTTGAGCTACGACCTTTAGCACGTATTGATCTTGAGTTTCTCTATCAATTCCTTTGGCTAATGAGATATGCCCTGTTGCCCCGTCGATTTGAAAGTTTTCCGCATCATTTCCTTCACTTATGTAGAAAAACACATCCCTATTAAGTCCTTCGTCCAAATCACTCGCAGTCACTCGCACTACTTGTGATCCAATCGGAGCATCTTCTGACACTTGGGCTGTGTATGAATTGCGTGGAAATTTTGGTGAGTTATCATTTACATCCGTTACATAAATTATTACTTGGGCTTTATCCTTCAGCTTTTTAACACCATTGTCATTCACACTTACATCCAGTACCATGTGAGTTTGGCCTGTTAGCTGGAAAAGATGTTCTCGATCAAATGGTCGAAGCGTTTTTATGAAACCGTTTTTCGAATCAATGAAGAAATCATTTTGTGGATTTATAAAACGATAAGTAAGCTCTGCATTCCTTCCAATATCCCCATCTACTGCTTTCACTTTCCCCACATAAGTACCCGAGGGCTCATTTTCAGCTATGTAAAATGTAAAGCTTGAATTCGAGAATTTCGGTGGCATATCATTTTCGTCAATGATGTGAATGACAAATGAAGCAATGGATGATCTTTCAGGAGTTCCATGATCCTTGGCAAGGATGGTTAGAGAATAGTAATCTTGTTTCTCTCGATCTAAATGAGATTTTACGTAGAGATGTCCATTAGGAAATATTCCAAACTTTTGTGCTTTATTTCCATCCATGATCTCATATCTGACTTCTGCATTCGCTCCTGTGTCCTTGTCCATTGCTTTTAGCAAGAAGAACCTTGTATTTACTGAGGTTGACTCCATGAGGGATGTTTCATACGAGAAATGATCAAAGACTGGTGAATGTTCATTCACTTCTTTTATTTTCACCAATAAACTCCTTTTAGATGATAAAGGCTTTGCTCCCATGTCCGTTGCAGTGATTTCTAAATCAATCTCTTTTACCTTTATTTGGCGAAGAGACTTTGTCAATGTGATAAGTCCTGTGGAGTTGTCTATTGTAAAGAGTTTTTGAGGATTTGATGTAAGGGAGTAGATTATTTTGGAGTTTAGACCTTCATCCAAATCAATAGCTTTCATTACAATAATTTCATCACCTATGGGAGCATTTTTCTGAATGTCAATTTCCAACTGTGCATAATTCCATTTAGGAATTTGATCGTTTACATCAGTTATGGTTATAGTAACTGCACAAGAACCATGAATCATTCCTTTTCTTGCTAATACTACCAAAGTATAACTTGCTTTCTCTTCACGGTTTATCAATTTAGATGCTTTGAGCAAGCCAGTTCCTTGATCTAAAGTAAATACTCCGTTGGGATCGCCAGCTATTATTGTGTATTTTACATTGTTGGGAGAGTTTGAATCATTTATCACTTCAATTTTACCAATTTCTTGTGGTTTACTTGAGCTCTTTTGTCCCCAGTCTTCGGTTATTGAAAAGGTGTAAAATTCTTTTGAGAATTTAAGCGATTCCGTGTCGTATGATTCCAAAATTAATTCAACAATGGCATTATCCTCACTTGTTTTTCCACCACCGTCTGTAGCTGAGATTTGAATTTGGAAAGATTTCGTTCTTGAATTCTTTAAACTTTCTTTGAGAATTAATTTTCCTGTTTTTTCATCAATGGAAAATTTTGCATCTGCTGATGAAACTATTCTGTATCTAATTGCTCCATTTATACCTTGATCAGGATCTTTAGCTATTACTTGTCCAATGCTACTTCCCACAGGAAAGTTCTCTGGGATTGTTATAAAATATTCAACCGGGTAGAATTTCGGAGCATTGTCATTCACATCCTTGAGAGTAAGTTGAACTGTAGCTGTGGATGAGAGGGGTGGACTTCCTTGATCTTTTGCAATGATTTGGATTTCAAATTTAGATAAAGTTTCTCTATCAAATCTTGAACGAGTGATAAGTTTTCCCGAATTTAAATCAATATGAAACTGGTCAGGATATGTAAGTTCCGTTTGCATACTTAACGCATAAGTGATTGTACCATTGGTTCCTTGATCATGGTCGGTGGCAGTGATTGATGCTATTAGAGAACCGGGTGGTATATCTTCAGATAAAGTTACTTCCACTTTGTCATTTAGAAATTGGGGGTATTCATCATTTTCATCTAGAATGGTGATTTTGATTTGAGCATGGGCGTATTTGGGATAAGGGCCACCATCCCTTGCGGAAATTTTGAGTCGGACTGTTCCCTGTTGTTCTCGATCTAATGGGGCTCTCGTAGTAAGTAAACCACTGCTGGGGTCGATATAAAACCACAACTTTTCATTACCCGAGACAATTGAATAAATGACCTGCGATTTGGTTCTTGTGGTTTCATCTGTTGCTGTTATGCTGGCCACATAAGTGCCCACAGGAACGGTCTCCCTGAGTACGGCTGAGTATTCAGTTTTTGCAAAGGAAATCTCGGGGTCTTTGTCGTCATTGACTTCTATTATTAAAAATGATGTAGAGCTACATGAAGGGGTTCCCTTATCTCGAGCTGTGATTGTTAGATTGTACATGGGGATTTTCTCTCTGTCTAAGACTCCATTTGTTCTTACGAGCTGAAATGATGGAGTGGACTCAAGAATAAAATGTTTCAGTTCATTACCCGAGACAATTTCGACAACTGTTTCTCCATTAGGGCCTTCATCCATATCGACCACGGAAATAGCTGCAACAACACTTGCATTCTGAGCAGTTTCCAATACATTAGCATTATTCGCATCGCGTGGAAAATATCGAAATTTTATTACCGGGGGATGATTAGACTCCACTAATGTGACTGTTACATAAGCTCTGCCATCCTGTCTAGGTGTACCATGGTCTCTTGAGAAGACTGTAAATACACAACTTTTAAGACAACTTCCTTGGCTATGGGGGCAATTTTTGGGGCAATCAAGGGTTTGACTTGTTGTAATTATTCCAGTTTCTGCATCAATGTTAAATTGATCTTCGGTTTCCGAAAGATAATATGAAACTCGGGCATTTTCTCCTTCGTCGTTGTCTGTAGCGGTTACTTGAAGCACGACTGTTCCAAGGGGGACACTTTCATTTAATGAAACGTAATATTGACTTTGGGTGAAAACTGGTTGGAAATCATTTACGTCATTTATGGATACGTTTACAATGAGAAATCCAAGTTTGGGTGGATTTCCACCGTCTTCTGCAGAAATATTGAGGCGATAAAAAGGCTTCGTCTCTCGATCAAGTTTACCCGTAGTTTCCAAATGAAGAAATGGAGCTTCCCCACTTGGATTTGTTGTAACAACGATTCGAAAGTGACCATCCTCATTACCATCTACAATTTTGTAATTTGTTTGAACTCCATTAGGTCCGGAATCTCTATCTTCTGCAGTATCGAGAAAGATTCGAGTTCCAGCTATTGCACTCTCTGGAAATGAGACAGCTACCTCAGGTTCGGGAAATGAAGGGGCGCAGTCATTCACGTCTTTAATAAGTATTCGAACTTCAATGGGGTATGTTGGTTGACTTGAGAGGATGACCACATCAAACTGGTCATCCGGCAATGACTCCCTATCAATATCCTTCCTAGTTTGTATCTCCCCTGAGGTGCTGTTTAAAATAAAGTCTTCCAGGTTCTCATTAAACCGGTAGGTAAATCCGGGTTTTGTAGGGATTCTACCCACGAGGGTTCCAACTGGAACACCTTCTTCCACTTCGAATTCCACCCGCATTTCCACAGATCGGGAGCCGGAGGAACGGAGCGTTCCATCCCGAAATTCTTTAGCCACCGTTTGTACATTAAAGATAATGAGAATTGCTGAAATAAGGATCCCATACCATTTAAGCACAGAAGAGGATCGGCTATAGCAGCACGACATTATTATGTCTCTTCAATTCTTGTTGTTATTTCATTCCAACAAATCGCAACTACTTTCCTCCTTCCTGTCCTTAATTTCTTCTTTCTTAACATATCCTTCGTCTCATCATACCTCTATCTGTTCCAGGAACACATTTTCTAACACTGCTAAACATATTATTAACTAAAAAAACACACTGAAGACTCACTAAACTTCACATATTAAATGTTAAACTGTTTTTTAAACTTTAAACTGTATAAAAATCTGACCACTTTATTTTTTCACATCCTTTTAATTTCAAATAAATTGTACAGTCCATGCGGCAGGTATTGCTTTATCACGATTACATAGAAGAACTTTGCCAACCTTGCTCAGCGTGTCTCTATAATAGGAAGAATTTCATTTAGAATATATTCGGTCTTATCTCAAGTAATTTGACAATCAAACATAAGCATCGACATTAGAAAAGAGATAAGAATATGATGATGTTACATGCACGTTATTTTTGCAGAGAAACTGGTTGGATTTTACTACCCAAATAACATTTCCGCACAACACTATAATAATCAAAATGTGTGGCTCTTGTTAATTACAACAAAGCAATAATAATAATCACTGGAATCTCTTAGTGATTTGTAATACAACGTGCCACTGTTATCATCATCATAATATCATAAACGATACATTCTTTCTCGTAGATGTTAATTTGCCTTATTACTTCACCCCAGTAAAAGACACTTGTGGCTGTGAGTGAGTGAAGAAGATGGGTTTACAATTTTACATGCACAAATGAAACAATTCGCTTGTATAAAAGTAACATGTAAGTGAGATATGCTGAGACTTGAGTTTTGAGTTTAGTTTTAGATCCTTAAATGTAATGTACACACCTTTATGCTTCCTTAACCATCCGAATCGTAAAGATTTGCAACTATATCATTATAAAGTTAACTTCTCAATTGGTCACAATTAGTGTAACAACAACATGGAACATTAATAATCACACTGAAACACATTTATATCATAGATTAATTAACTTTTCCTTTTATCCATAGATTTTTATCGTGTATTTATTTTTAATTAAATAGTTATTACATATTAAGCACTAAGCACTTGTTCCTTGTGACTATATTATTAGCTAAATATGAATTCACAATATGTAAAGATTGACACAGTTAATTGATATGTATTTCTTCTTCCTACTTATTATTATGTATTACTGGTATTCCAGTGGTATTGTCAAGGAACGGAATGTTGTAGAATTTTTCTTGACACTTTTATGAGGACAAGTGATAAGGAATAAAATGATCGGCAATTACATGTAGTTTATTTTCACCTCGTCATCATGTTTATTGACCGGATTGCAATTATTTCCCTGTTCACAGATAGTGCAATTTTGTGTTCTTTCTCGCCGTCTCATTCTACCTATTAGCGTACCTATCGCCTCTTATCTTATTAAATATTCCTCACTTGTAGATTTTACTACTAATGTGCAAAAGTTAATCCAGTAGGATCAACTTCTAGTCACCTTCTGTCAGCATTATACACTTTGATCAGTCCAGTCCAGTCCAGCGTTAAAAACTTATCCTATAGAAGCTTCGTTATGTGTATATTATAAGGTAGAAAGTAATATGATGAAAATCATATGAAGGTGTAGGATTGTGTCCATACAGCATAACTACTAGGGAAACTTCATCAAGGTATTTCATACACCTTGTGACCAGTCACCAGTAACAGTGTGACCACTTTCAGTAGTAGCAGGAACAAAACGCTTGAAGATTCAACTAGTACAAACATACACACATACTACAAACATGTCAAACATCGGCAATTCTTGAAGTGACAGTTCTCTCTCTCTCTTTACTGATTCACCTTTCTAAGCACTAAGGTATTCCTTGCATTATCAATTGATTGAAAAGAGTCAAATTCATGTACTATTTTTAATACGTATAAAAATAATTTTATATTTGTTGATAATATAAAGTTGAAGTGAGAAGAGATTCAGTGATGGGAAAACACTAGGTAAGTTAGTAATATCTTGTGGTGGTAATTGGTAAGTAAATGGAATGTCGCTGTGTCTCTCTCTCACTCACCTTTAACAACTATGCACTGGACAAGGTAAACTATGAATATGAACTGTTTGTTGTTCTTTCTCACTCTGTGCTTGCTTTGATGCTCCTGATCATCATGAGGATTGTTAAGAGCATTATTGAACAGATTCAACATTTAACATTGTTGAAGAATACCTAAACGAGAAGCATAGGAGATATACATACATATTGAACCATAGTTTAAACATACACATTGAGACAGAGGTGTAAAAGCAGTAAGAGAAGGTATAATATGTACATTTATAATGTTGTGTAAAGTAAAGTAACCTAAAGTATAGCATCAATGTTTAGGGATTACTATTAACTAATCTTAAGCCGGCAGGTAAAGGTAAGAACTGTTTTATACGGTCAGTCAGAGAAGACAGGTAAAGAGAAGTTGAAGTCGAAAAGAAAACGGTAAGGGTTTAAGAACTGGTTACCCCTCGAACCACCCTTGGACTGCGTTGCATTACCAAAGTAAGTAAGAAAAAGGGTTCGTCGGGATAATATTATTCTGTCGGGTCTGAGATTCCTCTATACTGGATATACATTGACAATGAGAGAATACTGTAGTGTGTAGCTAGAAGTAGATTTCAAAATCTTTTCTAAATGCAATCCTCCCTTGTGTCTCACCTGGTGTGTTGGGATTCAGCCTACCTACCTGTTGCCTTTTGGTACCACTAGAAAGAATCAAGAATGGCTGAGAAATTTTCAAGTTGGATTGAAGAAAGTAGGAGGACACGATCGGGGAATTGTTGGCCTAATGAACCAATCATACCTGTGACAATGGTATGCTGAGTGAATATATCCTCCACCCTACCTTTACTTTCTACCTACCCATCATCATCATCATCATATGGACAACTTTGTAAGAATCTAAGATGAAATATGAAGTAACTTCAGCTTTTTCAGACTTACTTGTCCACTATATATACACTGTGAGTATATACATATTATGATGATACAGATATTGCAATACAATCTTACTTATTACCTTTACCTTACTTACCTGACTTCTTTTTACCTGTCAAAAAAGACCCTCTAGTAGTTTACAACCATTCAAAACCCTACCCATTCTACCATTCGCCTCAGAAGCATAATAATCATCATACTGAATGATGTAACGTATAACGTAAATAAGTAACGAATATTGTTATTATCATTTCTACCTAAGGTAGTTTTTAGTTCACTCTAGTCTGGTTGACGATATTACACTTGAATCTGACATTTCCTAATGCTCATTCGCTCAGTATTCTCTGTGCCAAAAGATCAATTTCCTTTCGCTCCTTGCGAATTCTTTTCCTTCTCTTTTTTTAAGAAGAGCAACTTTAAAAGTTTTGTAAAACATTTATAAATAAGAAGTAAGTTGAGAAAAGGTGGTTAGGTAAGCGTTTCTTATTAAGTACAAAGGTAGGAAGGTTGAGATGATGATGATGAAGAAGATGATGGAAGAGAACAACAATCAACCTGACTGAACTGAATACCCTGCTGGGTCTCGTCAGGTCTAGTCTGACTCTCTCTGGTCGAACAACATCTCATCTTAAAGAAAAGAACTTGAAGGAGCTTTAGAAGAGACGAAGAGAAATATTTTATCCTCGTCAGCCACCTCTTTTATTACCTTACCACGACGCTGACCACGAAGTACGATGAAGAAATGGTAAGGAGTCCAAAATTCGTAGGATGAAGCGATGGAAACATGCTTCGCTTATGTTCTTCATCTTCTCTCTGATTCTTTAGATCGTTCAAGAGTTGTTCTAGTAAGCAATCTAATCTAATGTTATATCCTAGGAGCTTTCCATATTATTCATCATCATCATCATCATCGAATTCAATGTATGTATGAATTGTTATTTCTCTTTGCATATGCATGGATGGATGGATGAGTGCATTGAGAATTCAACGACGAATTAATACATGTACAAAAGGATGAGATGAAACTTCTTATTACAATAACAAAATATTCTCCGGAAGAAAGAAGAGAAGAGCATTTCAATAAACTATTGTTGGATTTAAAGATCATCTTGAAATCTCCTTCATGTCATCATTTCCAACGTTTCCCACCACCAACCACTCCATGTTGGGAAAGAAAGATAACTCTCATAATTCATCTCCATCTGCGGGTGCTACTCTTATTTATGGATATTCATTCTTAATATATTTTTTAACCCTGAGTGAATAAATAAGGTTCTTTCAAGTATTTGGCTATACATATATGTAGTAGAATGTGAACAGTAACTACAGATAGGGTCATACGATTAAGAATTATTGTTAATAAAATAAAGTAGGAAAAAAAGAAGAAGCAGCAAGATTCTCTGAGTCTTTTTCTCCGATAACATTAAAAAAGTAAGTAAGGAGCAGGATGAAGTACACAGAGTATTTAGTTAGTTGAGGATTGGTTGAAAAGAAACTTTTCGTTCCCACTTGAAAAGAATTAAAAATTGTTCCTAATCCCTAGTAAAGCTGGTTTACTTTACGCTTTCAGTTTTGAGTTGAAGAAGGTTCATTTCTTTGGAACCAGCTTGGGTTCCTTGCTCATGATGAGATGATGTTCATAGCTCTTCAAAATTCTTGAATTCAACTTGGTAAGGCAGACCAGGTAGGTTTGCTTGCAATCCAACCAACTCTCTGGCATCCATACCATGAACCATGGTTAATAAACTACCTGTCCGTCTGTCCGAAATACACATGATGCTTGTTACTTGTAAACTTCCAATGGTTCTTGAATTTTTGGATTGCATTACATGTAATGAGTATTTTATCCTATGAGAAGAAGGAGCTTTTATAGATATGCTTTCTATTATTTACTACTAACTAACTCATACCTATATGATTCTTCCATTCACACAGAGAAAAAGGCGACTTAACTAACCCTCATCTTCTTATGTGATAATAATATTAAGACTACGTTATAAATGTGTGTATACTATTATTATATTAGGGATTATTATACTCTGTACATTCCTCGTCTCAAATAGCGTTTCAGCTTATGCCTTTTCTTCATGCTGAGGCTTACCTGACTAAACAACCCTTCGTAAATCAATGCCAAGCCAACCCGTCAACTCCAAAAGAACACTCATCTTTTTCCAACTTCTTCTCTAGTGTTTGTACTTTCATATGTGGATCCAATGTAACATTGTTCCAAGTCCAACTATTAACTCAAGTTAAGAAAAGTCAAAGTGAACATTGAACTAACAAGTTTAATACGAGTTTTTGAATTGAATGGAACCTACCAGGGAGGACATGGACACAATGTAATGTGATGTGATGGCTAGGCCAGGTAAAGAAATCCCAATGAAGTATGGGTCTACGTAATAAGCTTCTTATTATATGGATGCGATTAAGATTATCAACAACCAGCATGAACACACGTCTTATTTAGCTATACGGGATAAAAACAAGGATTTTTATGTTTTACACAAGAAGTTCTGTTCTTTCAATAGGTGTTTGACCATTTAATGTAGTAAAATAGAAAAATTCACTAAAATGGAAACAAAAAGTATTTTTATTCATTTCTATTTAATCAAAGATGCTTGAATGGCTTCCAGAAATGATTTATTAAATTGTCTCTCAGAGAATCTCTCCACAGATGCTTTCGCTTGGTTCCTTATGACAGATCGGCACTCGGGTGTCATATGAATTATCCCTCTGATTGCTTCTGCATAATCGTTTTCATCAGTAGCTAAAAATCCATTTCTGGATCCATCATACTCCATTATAATATCCATCATTGGGCCACCTGAACGGTTTGCTACCATTATCAGACCTGCTGCCATACTTTCAACAACCCCTGTTAGTAATTCATATAGAGAAAAATATTAATGCAATAAACTGTAAATGCATGATGATTGAATAAAAAACGATAAGAAAAGGAAGAGGAAAAAAAGCTGATGAGACAAAGATTATTATTGAGGTAAACTGAGAACGCACCTATGCCAAACTGTTCATTCCACATCGTGTGAATGCCAATCAATCCATCTCCCAACTCTGCTTTTAACTCCTCGTAAGAGATGTTGACTTTAAACTGGACATTTTCCTCAACAGACAAATGTTTACATAGATCTTCCATGTCCTTCACTCGTGCAACGTCCTCCTTATGTCTACAACTGCCTATTATGACCAAACAAATCCTAGCCCATTCATCTTCACGTAGGATTTCACGCAATTGGTACAACGTGCGGATTTGAAGAGGATGATCCTTTTCAGATCGAAATTGCCCCAGTGAAATTATCTTAATTGGGTTAGAGCTATTGTTGATCAGATCATCTTCTTTGTCATTTCTCCTTAAAACGTTTTTAAAGCCTTCGACATCACAGGGAGGGAAGACTCGATAAGTATTCGAAGGGCATTGCCATATTTGATTGATATGTTCTTCAGTCCAGGAGGAATTTACCATGACTATGTCACTAGACCGCCCAGCCCAGCCATAAAACTTAGCAAAAAGTTTATGATACATCAATCTTGTGATTGACTTTATTGAATAGGTTGAGACAGCGGGTCTAGTTCCGTACGACCCAAAGTCACATCTCATAGCACTTGTGACCCTATGCAGCATATCTGTTGTGACCGTAGGGGAATGAATATAACATCCAACGCGACATTTCCCAAGATACTTAAATAGTGGAAGAGTAAATGTGTAGCCCATTGTATCAATGTAAACATCTGAAAAACATCATAATGTCATGTACACAATAGCTTAGGTATTTTCACTTCACAGCACTCAACGTAGGATTGAACTCAACTAAAAGCTATTAAATAAGGGTGGCTATAAAAATGGAAGGAAGAGAGAAGGTGAAGGTGCATAAATCATAATAGTTTATTACCGGGAACAAATTTGGACAAGGCTTCCATTCCTAAATAAATTGATCCTAAACTTCGTCCTAGGAGTGTGAAAATTGGATAACGTCGAGCCTCCACCCATTTCCGCTTATGTAAATAGACACATTCTACAGGGAGTGGAAGAACGATATTGAATCGCTCCTTGGCCTTTGCAAGAATTTCCTCGGGAGAGGCATCCGTGTCCCCTGTGTACAGGATGAATTGAGAGCTGGGATACCTATGGGAAAAATACTAACTATTATGCAGATGGAATTACTATGGACACAAGAATAAACTAACAATGAGGAATTTTTATTTCCACTTTTTTAAAGTCATAAAATTGCTGGAAGGGAATCCATAAAGAGAAATGCACTCTCGCACCTCGTGCATACAAAATACAATTTTAATACTTTCTTAACAACGTTTCTAACTACTTTCTTGATTTTTTTTATTTTCTTAAAAAACCTTTTCATAGATGTTTTACCTGATTTGAAGGCACTTCAAGGCCACCCATAAAACTCGCTCTCCACCGCTACCTGCGTTGCAGTAAGGATGGAATAATCCGATTGAAATACGGTCTTCTGTTTGAGCTTGGAAACCTTTCCGCTTTTGCAGATGCTTTAAAAGGGAATAACAAAAGAATCCATTGTTATAAATAAGACCCTTAATTGCTTGGACATTTTCCATAGTCGTATTACAACATAGGATATGCCGTTAAATCCTTTTATCAATGTTGCATACCTTTCTCAAGAATAGGCAGAATAACCCAAAGCCTACGATCCAAGCTGTCCCAAGTCCCAAGAATATGATGAATAGCATAATATTATTTATTTCTTAAATCACTTCTTAAAGATATTTTTAGGCAATATAGGTTGAGGGTTTTCTTGAAAACTTTTTCCTTTAAATCTTCAGCTGCTTTATGATCCCACCCACCTATACAGTAATGAATAAACTTTGGGTGACAATCGGTTCACACTGGAGAATGAGACACACAAAACAAGCTTTGAGAGAAAAATGACACTCTGGAATTTCTATTTAGGCTCTATTGTTCACGATCGACACTGCTAAATCAATTATCATGAAAAATGTGTCACTTTCTTCCTTAACAATAAAGCCACAATCACTTAAATAGTAAATGAGTTGAACTGTGCTTTTTGTTCGCCCTTTTGGCTTCTATTCTATCGTCCATTCACAAAATCTTTTTTTACTGAAATTTGAGAAAAACCATTTTCAATTATTCAGTAATTCATAATTTTCTTACAGACTTTGTAGCGTCTAGACTTGCGACAAAAGTTCAAAGTACAATCACAAATCTTTTGTTCTGTTACATAAACGAAGCGCTGTACGTAGATAAGAAAGGCTTAAGGCTTCACAGCTGCTTTGAACCGTTTTCTAACGCAATGAAAAAATAGTTACACCTTTATGTCATTTATGAATTGCATTTTCTTAAAATAAATTAAAGATTGTAAAAAAGTTAAGGCTCTTGGAGTTGATCTGCAGCAAATAAAAATAGTATGCACGTGTTCAAGCTAAATATAATTTACCTTTGTCATCCTTTAGCAAATATTTTTATTATTTATAGAAGCTATTTCACTTGGTAAGAAATATCATAGACATTAATGTCAAACCAAAATAATACAAGTCATATTGAAGTTGAACGTGGATGAAGTAATTTACGGAATAGTAAATTGTCCAGAGAATAAGTAATATATATAGTATCTAGAAGAGACAAGCCCCCAGAAAAGTCCCAATCTTGTGGTTCCAAGGGAC
>JAQFZZ010000344.1:0-20527 GCA_034696405.1 Isotoma caerulea
GTAAAAATAAACCTTTTTACTGACTTCTCTGTGAAAGTCATGACTTTGTAAAGGATATTTTGTGCCTCCAACCCCTTCACCCTTGATTTTGGGGCTTCATTTCCTTAATTGGTTGGGGTGTAGGAGATGGGGTACATGAAAAACTTACGAAAATTTTACTCTTTCATCTCGTATGACTTGACTGTTGGTGACTCCTTTCATTAAAGTTAGGTTAGGTTTACAACACCAAAAAATGAATGTTGCATCCAAAGTTATATTTCTTAGCATTGGAAGTAACATTTACCCCATTTCCTACACTCTTACCCCTAAAGACAAATTAAACTTTACACTGAAATAAATGAACTTACAACGGCAAGTGTTGTAAGGACGCATGCGGTTGTATAGGCCCTTGTGACCACTGGGATCTCCAGGAAAGTATTCCAAAACGATTGATGAGCCATTTTTGCACTATTCACTATTTTGTAGTAGTTAAATTGAAAATACTATATCGTGGTCGATCAGTGATCAGGTGACAGATGACAGATGGGATTACAGATTATGGAATACGAATAACGGATGACCGTAAACTAGTTAACACACAGTTTAAAAGTTTCACCGTTGACTGTGCACTGCAAACTGCACTTCCTACAAACTATAGCTAAATACTATTGAATCAATCACATAACACATGCAAATTCTTCTCCTAAAGTTGACTTCTTTATACAGTTTTCGTTTCCTTAAATTCTGAATTCTTAATTATTACACAAAATTTAATTGCAAGATCCGTAATAAGTTTTAAAGTATTTTAAACTAAATTATCTTTCTCTCTCTGCTGACTGTTCTTGACAGCAGATCCATTCGTTTAAATCCCCCTGTCTTGTCAGCCTCATGTTGCCCACTGAATCACTCAACTTGCACAAAATTCGCTATAAAAGCAAATCTACGTGGCATCTTTTCCATTCGTCTCCGTAAAATACTGCGCTGGCTGGAAGTTGTAGTAAATTTCTTCTTTGATTTTGGTCACAGTAATTGGTAATTGGTTTTTATCCAAAAAATGATATGATCACCGCATGTAATTTTGGGAAATCCCATTGCATATTGAAGTAAAAATGGCTCGTGTATGAGTTTGTGGTCGATAATGCATATTATTATGTTTTTGGCATTTCTTTCTCTATTTTCTCCACAAACAGACAGGATGAAATAAAATTCACAAAAAGATCACATTATGCATGAGTCGTGTCCATGCATCGATGAAAGTACAAAAAAAATCACAATTGTGAAGCTCTATAATCATCAGTAGGTTCCGTACTGTGGCCATTTCCATGTAAAATATTATTGTATGTAGTGCTGTTGAATTTCTGTTAAAAGAATGTTGTTGAAGTGAAATATCTTTAACTCGGTCTCTTATTTGATGGACATTATTTGGTATATACTATATGGAAAATATGTACTCTTTTATAACAAAGACCTTAGAATAAATATAGACAAGACAAGAGAATTTTGTCAGCTAAAAAATTGAAGCTAAAACTTAGAAAAAGAGTTGGTACATCTGGGACTATGGAAACATAAGCTAGTATTTTATGTCACAAAAATTTTTCAAGTTCTCATTTCGCAATTCTTATTTTAGCATTTTCACATTGTTTTTTTTTAAATTTGAATTCAAATCTTCTCAATTTGAATTTCTATCCAATCAAAATTCAGAGCTCAGGTAGAATGACTGAACTTTGCAATTCCAAAGCAGCAGTTATGTTTCCATTGTCGTAGATGCACCAACTCCTTTTCCAAGTCTTAGCTTCAAAATTTTGTCTCGATTTCAAAATTTCAGGGTCTTGGCCAGTTTAGATATAGTATATATGTTCTAACGTCTTTTTTTATAATGTTTGTCACCCGTGATTTGTTTCAAAATTTACTTCCGTCTTTGATTTTATGATTTTTTGATAATGTTACAATTATTGACAACACGATAGAATTTGTGAATGAAATAAATCAGTACAAATTGACCCTTGAGGACTAAAATAGCAGTATGGAAACTGAATAAGAAGTTATGTTAGGTAGATTGTCCAAAATACATGCAAAATGGCAATCAAACGGACCCGTCAAAGCAGCTTACAATTAGTATGTTTTTAAAAAATAAACTTTTAATAAGCTTTTGCAGACTTGAATTGGGTACTTAATTTTTTATTACTAATAGGTAATCCTCTAGAGTTCTGAATTTTGGTATTTTTTATTTGCATACTATTTATTTACTATAGTAAATCGTAAGATATTGAAAACTGCTTACAAAAGGATGCTGATGCTCCATAAGTATTTTCATCGATCTGTTATTTAGTAAATTTTTTGCGTACATCGTCACAAAATAAATAAAATGAAAATGCTTAGTCATTTAAGTGATTTTTATTCAACTTAATAATTGATTTAAATTGCCATTTGAATGTTAGCTTTTAATTTTATCTCCAAAAGGTCACTCGCCAAATCTGTATAAATTTAAAGACTCCAGCAAAATGACGAATTACCAAAAATACTGGATTAGTTGTTTCTCAATCTGAAAACTAGTAATATATGCCAATATGTGTCAAACAACTTTTCAGGATAACAAATAAGTCTTTAAGACACAAATAAATACGTTGTAGCGTATAAAGTTCAAGTACAATAACAAAAGAATTTTTAGCTTATAATCATGCTAATTAGATAATAAAGAATTTACTATCAAAATAAATTACTTGTTTAATTATAAAAAGATTTTAATCGATCATTGCTTCTTTTCTTAGCATTTATAATATGAATATTGAGTATCCAATAAAATAAAATTGTGTTAGGTGAACGAATCTGCTATATCATTAAATGTTTAGAAAAATATCATGAAACGACGAGTTATATGGAGTATTGTTGAAATATAAATCAAGTTTAATTTATTTTTATCTATCAGTACATATTTTTACGGACACAAATTGCTGTCCTATTTTTTATAACAGATCACACATGTATTTTTAAAAGTCTCGTCTCGTCTTATGAGGCCTTGATAAGCATTTTATCTTTTTGCTACGCACAGACGGGAGTCTTAAATACACGATCAGAACAAACATCCGCAAAAATAGTTTTTACTCAAATTTTTTAACACAAAATTGTGTTTAACACATAATTTCGCATTTACCGTTTTTATATCGTGAAAAATCAGCGCAGTACCATTTTTGAAAACCCCTAAAACAGCATAGTGTACCGCAAATTTTGTAAAATGCTTAATAGTATTTATTTTCGGAAGCCCATGTAATTTTTTGAATCTTTGTAGGTAAGTAGTTGGAAATTTTAATCAAAAGTCTAAGATCATTATAATTAGCATGTACAAAGAAAAATCCATCATTATTACCGAACTGGGAGGTTTTTTTTCCATTGACGAAACAACTACCTGAAAAAGTGAGACGTCATGAATATACTAATGAGTAAATGACATTCTAAAATTGTGGAATTAATTTGAATGTTGTAATATTTATTTTGATCAAAAAATACAATTTTATGATCTTCGCATGAACGCTTTCTTGAGTTGGATAATGAAATGCAATGCGAAACTAATATGTGAGAGAAATAATTGAATTCATAGGACTCTCCTTTTAATTCTTTAAAATTTAGGATGCATGCATCCATTGACGTTTCATTCTCACTTATGAAGATAAGAAAATGTACGATTGTAATAAGCAGGTAGATATATCAACAAGTGCTATCAAAATATTCTTTGAAATTATGATTCATCATTTATTTAATCAGCCTTGGTCCGATAATGATTGCTGCTCGACCATAATACTCACCTCACGATTTCATGAGCTTGCTCAAACAACAATTGCTGAGTTCCGAAGTACCATGAGCAAAATATTTTTTCTCGAGAAGACTGAAATTCCTGCAGACATGTTGATATGCCTGATTCTAAGTAGACTATCCAATACCACAGGATGGGATATACCATGTACTCAAAATCTGGTAATGACTTGTCCAAGAATGCTGAAAATCATCATAGACAGATCTGGAACTGAAAATTAGAGAGGAGAGATTCGAGGACGGCTGAAGAAAAATATTAGAGGTGAAAAGCAATTTAATTTCCTAACCTGGCTTAACCTTTGGGGTGTTCTATGATATTTTAAACATTTGTCTCGTCTCCTCTGAAAACTAAAGATCAACATTTTTAGGGATAATCACTTGTTTCAAGAAAGAATGAATTTTTAATAAGCTTTGCTGATACCTATATCGCCTAAATGAACAAAAGTAGACTCGACATCTTTCCTTAAAGACATTATTGACACCTACGCGACATGGTCACTCACCGGAGTATCCCACAGTCAAGAGATCCGGCTTAAAAAATCTCTTTTATAATATTTTACAATTTGCCGTGTACTGTTTAGTGTATTTTGTACTTTGTAGACAATGATTAGCAAAGAGTTGTGCATAAGTAATGAGATTTGTATTTTCATTTATGTCTTTTAAAACTAGTTAAATCTTTTTATTAGCAGTCTCTTCTATAAACAAATGAATACATTTATGACTAAAAGCTTTATTATAGTAGGAAAATTAAAGTTGAGAATTGGAGATGAGATTCCACTATTAACTTGAACTTTCACCCCTTAACCATCTCATTTGATGGATTTTTATGATTCCAGCCATCCTTTCTTGAGTAATTCATACTTATAAAAGTTCTATATTATGCTATACAATTGTGATAACCCGTATGCATGGCCACCCGCTGCAAACAGTTTCCTTTTTGACTTGAATGAAAATTAAAATAATTCGTTTAATTTATTGTATAGATAGATAGGGGTTTCACAGCTATGCAATTATGAAGATTTCATAAAAATTTCGTGTGGAATTTGAAGATAAGCATTTCAACTTGTGTCATCAATTGGGTGCAAGGTCCTTCCCAAAGTGTGTAAAGTAGAAAGAATCTCATTTACAACTTTCGATCAATGCATTCTTGCTATTACTTAGTTGTCTGCACGTTTCTTTGTGTTAAGGGGTCAAAGAGGATTTATTAACGTAGCCACCGGTCGTTTTGCACGCTCAACACTGTACATCGTTTGCCTAGCAGCAACCAGCGTCTTTTTTCACGTCTTATTTATTGCTCACTCCTATCCAAGTAAACTCAAATGTTTGCATATGACTAAAAATAATTGTAATCAAAATGGTTCATTTCATGCTCAAATGTACGAAGCGTTTACGATGTATTTAATTCTTGAAGGCTAAGCATTATAAATGACATTCAAATACACAACAACAATGAATTGGACATTAAGAAGACTTATAAAATATTACTTTGCGTATTCTTTAAATACTATAATTTAATGTGCATGCTAAACTGCAAAACTGCAATAATTGAGCAGTAGCAGTTAGCATTATATGGTTTATCGTCTTTTATTCTTCTGCTATCATACTTTTTATTTGTTCTTATCCAATTTTTATTTCCCTACTGCATACTACTTATGTTTACGTAATACCTCGTTTCAAAAACACATACTTAGTTTAAGATACTCTTCCTACTCCAAAATTTTTACTTAAATATTAAAAATAAAAATAAATTTATTTATGGGATTCTGTCTAATAAATAATTACAATTGTAATTGTACAAAGAATCCAACCCAAGTGCATCTTTCCCAAAAAATATTATAATTGGCTTCATTCATTGCCTGGTCCTAAAAATACAGACGGTAGAATTTTTTAAGTACATCGCAAGGATTAATCTCGTCTGCAATCTACGAAGAATTATGAATGGTTATGAATGGCTATTTTAAAATGAACCTTTTAACGACAAAATCATTAGCACCTTTAAAGCACCTACAAATAGCGTGGTTCGCGTGAAGTGAATCTTAAAAGTCTCCTTTAGTAATCTTAAACCCGACAGATTAGGTTTGGACATGACACGACAGAAGAAGACTCTTCTGATTGTTGTTAGATAAATGAGCTTCTATGTATAATCCTCGAATGCTGAAGATGAGTAGACAGTTCAATGGCGCATAATGTATGCAAATGGTAAAGAGAAATGTCTTATCAAATGAATACATTGTCGATTGTTGGTGTACTGGTAAAAATTCTTGGATTCGCGATTCCCATCCTCTGATGGTAGTATTAACCCATTATCACCAACAAGAGAATACAACCATCAAACGACTTATTTGGGTTTTGCTAAATATTCACAAACTAGTTGATGTAGTTCTTCGTAGAGACTTGGCTTAACCCACCTTTCACTTTCCCTTATTTTGATATGATATGCAGACACATACTTTCATACTCACACACTCATCTTCAGAGATTTCAGTAGAAGTCGAAGAGCAATCGCCTTTCTCATCATAATAAAAAAACATCTTTGCTTGCTGCCATGTTCTGTCTTTGTCAGAAAATTTTGGCTTCTGCTTTGCTCTTCTAAAAGGCGAATGAACGAATTTACAGCACTTAAATCATTTTTCCCATCTCTATTTTTGGTTAGCAATTTTTTATTTTACGAATTTAAAAGGCGAAGGCAAACAAACACCATCACTTTTTTTTGCGAAAAACCATGAACTTGTTTGTTTTTTTTCGGTAGTTTAGAGAATTAAACTGAGTGACACTGCCCTTCGATCCCCAATTTGTGTCCGCTAAATTCCAGTAGTTGTCAGTGGGCTTTCAAGTACAATAAAAGATTTATAATACGCCTTTAGATTTTTGCGGTAATTGTCATTCGATTGCCTTTAAAATATGGATGAACTCGTAAATATTGTCAACTTTACTGGATGTTTTTTACTTTTTCATTGGCTAATTAAGGTTAGCTACAATGTGGTTTTTACTACGCAATAATAACTTAAATGGGCATTCAATAAAGTCAAATGCAGTGTGGAAAAACGACATGTTTGCCTAACTGGGTACCACTTAAGGGGCTTTGGATTTCTTAATTTAAAATTCCAAGCCGGTTTGTCCATTTATTTTACTATTTTTGTTCATACTTATACCCACAACAATAAAGAAAATATTCTGGATAACACAAACTTAAAGAGCAAAAGTTGGCAAACAAATTGCAAAAAATGTACCCAACAATAAGATAAAAATGTTGCAATATAAGCTAATAACTGAAGCATAGTAAATTTGCAAAAATCCATTCATTTTAAAACTTGCAATTAATTTATGT
The DNA here is from genome assembly GCA_034696405.1 of Isotoma caerulea. Taxonomy (NCBI): domain Eukaryota; kingdom Metazoa; phylum Arthropoda; class Collembola; order Entomobryomorpha; family Isotomidae; genus Isotoma; species Isotoma caerulea. Next base: position 7,115 of record JAQFZZ010000344.1, read on the forward strand.
TAAAAATTCGATGATAATAAATAAGCAAGGTTTAAAATTTAAAATGATGTAATTTCATAGTGGTTTGGGTACTGAAAGTAATAAAAATTCAATGTTGTATGAAACGTCCTTTACATGTCATTTTGTTTCAAAAGTTCCACACAGGACAAGGAATAGAATATAAAATCAGGAACTTAATTCCTTGTCATTCATTCACGATGAAATGATGATGGATGTGATGCTCATTAGGTTTATAATACCTTTTCAGTTCCAGTGTCATCTCATCCATGACTCGCTTCAACAATTCAACCGAACAAGTCGTGTGCCCAGCAGTTGTTGAAACATTGCATCACCAATGGTACAAAAAACTTGATAAAACTTTACAGTATGTGTGATCACATTGATCACAGCCATCATATTATGCATCGTTCTTTAATGTTCACGTTCGGTCTGTAAAATTCAGGTCTTTTTATGAGTGGGACACAAAACATTAGTAGGAAAATCATGAGAGATTGATGAATGAAACTTGAATAACTGATCGGTACCCGGAATCATTTCTCACTGTGTACTTTGATCATTCAATTCCTTTTGTCTGTGCTTCTACTCAATCTAATCAAAAATTCTATTTCAGAGTACAAAATTATCGACAGGTAATCGTTGGTAATAAGCACCTGAATGATTTTTAAAACTTTTGTTCTCAACTTTATATTCGTACATTGTTAATTGTTTGTTACCAATGAAGCCATCATAATATAATATCAGAATCAACTGTATATCCTTGCTTTTATAACAAATATATATATAGATGGATCTAATAGACTATTCAATAACAAACCTAAGCAACCCATCAATGATATACCTACAGAATTTCATTCACATTAGTACTATGCAAAATAAATGTCGGAATGAATGAAGTGCTGTAAGTATGAATGTGCTTTATGATTAATAAATGTTTTCTCTAGTTCCCGTGGGAAGGATTGGGTACAGTAGCGAAGCCAGATAAGAAATTACCTCATTTATTGCTACTTAAGAATAAATGAGAGCTTATTCCATTCCAGGTATAAATATGGCTGGATGAGGAAAGAATGTTGTATAAACTTGGAAAATGTGGATGTTTTTATACTTCCTTTGCATCATGATATAACGACTAATACCCCATTGAGTCTGATTGAGCAAAATTAGTGATGACTTAATAATAATGGTAACCATCAGACACGTACCCTTGAGGTTGAGAATGAAGGACAAGATGATAAACTACTGCACTTTAAGCTAGGATTTAACTTGGGGTAAAGTGTAAACTTTCAGATACTGAAGCATCACTTTGCCCCATTCCATTTTACAACTAAATACCTTCAGAAAATAATATTACTTTCTGTTTTAAGCCTAAACGCCTAGAGGATTCAATTGAACAGGTAGAACTTTTGTTTTCTGGGCAAAAAGTCTTCACCGCATGTATTCCCCGAAGGGTAAATTGCAAGCATGATAAGATCCGCTCAGGTATTCCCGAAATTGCAGTATTAGTCATCCCAGTGGTTTTTAGTCATCGTCTTTGGATAGTTTGATGCATTTGAAATTTTCAATGCAGTCTGACTATTCACAGTTTTGGTACTTACATAATAGCATGGATAGCATTTTAGAATTCTGTGATGCTCTAGAATTTAATCTTAAGTTATAGTTTTTTGCTTCGGTCATTTCCTCTCCAATTTTTATTTTAAAACAATACTGTCAAGTCTAATCCATTTTTTAGGTAGAGCACAATGCCAAAAAGACGTTGCATCAGCATTTGCATACTTATTTTAAAGACCTTTAATATCTTCGATTGAAAAGCAATCATCAGAATCGGCGAATTAATGAAAAGCTAGTAAATTTGTATGATAACATAGGATTACAAGGTATAACTTGTAATTAACCAATCTTCTATTCATTCATTTGTTGACCTGTATTATTAAAATATGCTTGTTGAAATAAAATGGAATCGTGTAAAACTAAATGCTATTTAATTTGTCCTGTTTTTGTGTAGGCTGCATTTTCTATAATTAAATTTAAATATTTTAAAATTAGACAGAAAGGGATATTGCCATTTCTTACTAATTATGTCTACCTTAAATACTAAACTGTCTTTAAACCTTGAATCCAAATTATGACTCGCTGTAAGGTGTAAAGTTGACAATTCGGACTGAGATTGACATTAAACTTTTTTTGCTAAACGTGTTGAGCATAGCTTACAAAGCCGGTTACTGTACAAACAAATTATCTTAAGATCTTAACTGAAGTTCGAGGAATTATCCTTCATTAGTTCATCTGCGACAGTCACAGTTGCATGTAACTCTACTGTTACCTAATTTTGAAGGTCTTGTTTAACAACATGCATGATTGTACTATGCATACTTACATAGAGTAAAGATAGATTCGCTATTATATTATAATTGAGTCGATGTTCATTCACTTTATTATTGTTCTTTCGTTGATAGTTGTTTGTATTTGTCGTCTCTCTCTCATATCACAGGAGAGTAATATATTCATATATCAACAACAATCATTGCTGCCGCCCACGTACGACCCTATTAATTATTGCGAAACCATTCATTATGATCAGCAAGTACTCTGCTCTATTGTGATTTCAGCTTCTTAATCCTGACGAGCCCAGGGATGAAAGCCTTTCCTATTCCCCATAAAAGGACTAGCAGAACGTTTTAAAAATTTAGCTAAATGGCATTCACAATAAAAAAGGACTTCTGTGCACCCCATTTTTACTTTGCATTTACTCTACCTAAGGTATTTAAGACCTCGCCGAGCATATCTCTAGTATATACTTAAGTAGAAACGCCTTTTTGAGTCACAAGTCACAACCGAGTATATAACACCAACATAACTTCTTACCCAAATTTACAGCAACAATTTTTAAAAATAATTGTGCATAGGTAGACGAACGATGGTGACGATTGTATCAATATGGAGATAACTATTAATTTACAATATAATACGAAAATGATGTTGATGATGATGACCAATGGCCTTTTCCTTAATTGTGCATGTATTCTAGGAAGACTGTGATTGCAAGGGCTGAGAGATAATAAATTTGCCTTATGCTGATTTGATGATCAGCGAGAATTCAGACTTTGAATCTGAGACTTAATTTTACTCAGATGAACAATTTTATGGAAAAAGGGTTGAAACATTTTGGGATGTTGTGAGCAAATAAAAATATGCAGGAGCCAGGTTAAAACTATGGAACAAGTTTTGAAGCTAGAAAAAAGTGCAGTGTGCATTATCAGCATGTGCATAAAAGTAAAAAAAAAGTATATAATATTATGTTTGCTTGCTTCCTATATTCACCTGTTTAAAACAGATACTAAAAGGCATGTGAGAATAATGAAATGAAGAGTTGGTCTGGTCGTAGGCTGAAAACGACGATGAAGAAACATTGTGAGAAATAAAAGACTCCAAGTTACTTATTGCTCTCGTATATGCTTCAGCGTGAAATGCAATGGTTGCAATGTTTGTGAACAATGTGGAAGATGAGAAAATGTAAAGGATTAAATAAAAAGAAGCCCAAGGAGGATGTCTCTCTGTGTTGGTATACAGACAGAATAGATGCGATAGAAGAATATAAAAATAATATTACGTGTGCAACAATCAACCCTTAAGAGAGGCTCTTTGAGTAACTGGTAGTCTGCTAGAGTAAGCTAGCAAATCCATTCGAAGAAGTTAAAAGGGGTTTAAAAAACTGAGGGTTAGCTCAATGGATGGATACTAAAGATATTAAGATTGAAGTTAGAATGTAAAAAAGACAGAGGTATGTAATACAATGAGAGTATGTTGAGGGGTTGTTTCACCCATGTAGCATTATCATCGCAATTTATACGAACTCACCTTAAGATTCAGGCATAGGAATGGCCAATCAGGGTTACTTCACCTGTAAGACAATTTTGTCGACTCCCCATCCCCGCTGCTAACAAGTCAGGTACCTTCTGACTCAAAGTCGGTTTTCAAATAATATTTAGTTATTATCTGTTCAGCGACAAGGAGGGACTGTGTGTGTATTGTCCTCATACTTTGTTCTTCCGTAATTTATGAAATAAGAAGCGTTTCATTTATTCAAAAAAGGAAAATATAGCTGTACTACTATTACTACTTTATTGTGATACTTGGTGCTTGTGTTTAAATATTTATAATATAATAACTGTGAGAAAAATTGGCAAAAATTTTGGAAACGGAAGTGAATAAGTGAACAGTTTTTAAGTGGTGATTTGTGAATGCTGTGGTTCATGGCCGGAACATCGCCATGGGAACAGGTAGGAACCGATGGGACACTTATCAAAATCCCTTTAAACCCTTAAAAATCCTTTGTGCCAAATAGCCAAACTCCTTTTCCCATTTTTCGGTCAGATCTTATTATACCATGTATAGTTCGATGACACCCAATAAAATATCCAGCCTTTTAATACCTGATCCTGTATGATCTTCCTTTTGGATTCAAACTAGAATACTGGTTCCATTTTTATTAGAGCAAATGTACACAATAGGAGAGCAAAGTAATTGGTCTCAATACCTTGCAATATTGAGATTCGGAAAAAAATCATGGAAATAATGATACTTTGATGTTTTATAATACTCCTGTTGTGTGATCAACTTTTGCCTTCGAATATTATTAAGTGCACAGTACAGAATACATTTTTATTTTCCTGGCCAAATGAAAACAAAAGTGATAAGTGCTCGGTCTGAATGCTTCTCCCCAGTTTGCCAAAAGGTTTTTTTTAAAAGGAAGAGTTCGACCCTCAAGCGATTATTCATATAATTATAAAGTTACAGAGTATAAGTATTAGAAAGAATGGATATTAAGTGAACTTAATAGCTCAACTACTTATATCAAGATGTACTATGGGCTGGGTTTCCCTGTGTAGTAAAAGCAGGCCGTCGCCCGTACTTATTTATTTACCTTCAAGCACGAACGAACGAATTTCTAAAGTCAACTTTACTATTACTGTTTACTTATTTATTATTTTGGCTTGGCTAATTTCAGCCTGACTTCACATTTCACCTGAGCCAATCCGTTTCCTATTTTTTTTACTACGTGGTAGGTAGATATAGACTGTTAACTCGTCACTTTTAAAATTAGCTGTCATGTTAATAGGTTTCGATTTTGTTAAGAATACCTTCCATTGATATGAATGAAATGGAGACAGTCAGTCACCAAGCTCACAACTTCATGCTATTTATTGCATATTTATTGACTAGTATTTTACTGTCATATAATTATTAGTGTCGTGTTATCTAGTAGTAATTGTCATTTAAATTCTTTTGGAATGAGCATGAGCCGATCTTAAGACATCTTTGGTGGTGGAATTCATTCATAAAACTTTATGCCTTGTAGTAAATAATATTATGCAAAAACAAATTAAAAACAAATTTTTATAGTTTGCACGCATTTTGAGATTCATGATCTATTAACACGTAATTAACTATGTACAAGTTCAATGAATGAGATTTTAGTCCGACAAATTATACACAAAGAATCTTTAAATGAAAGAAACTGTTTAATTTATCCAACGATTAATTTTTTTTCTCGCGACAGGAATCAACTATCTATAGTACTTCAGGTCATGATTTTTTTAAAAAGAAAAGTTATTGTCCATTGCAAGTGGTAAAGACTTCTTTAAAAGAGACAGTGTATAGAATACCACCTTTTAACAAATTACTCTTTGGTAATATTTTGTGATATCGTGTTTAGCAGTTTTTGGGCATTTCATATTTTTGCACAAGCTACAACACTAATAATCAACCGTAAAAAATATCTCCTCGTTAGATCTTGGAACGAACATGATTTTTTTTTAACTTTTCAGGATGATTTTTGACTTATTTATTATTTTATATTTCACGAAAGAAAGATGAAAGCTCTTATCAGTATAAAGTGTACGTACTTACGTACATATGTGCATTCGTTTCGTACCCTTCTTCATCCCGTCTAGATTTATGAAATTTTTTTTTCAGATTTCCTTTGCTCAACCAAGGTCAAAATAATGAAGGAGTAGCATTTCCGTAGCTTTTCTAGTAGCAAAGAAACATACCTAGACTTACCTACAGGGTTACACACCTGTTGCAGTTTAACTTAGGACTTACTCACACTCGGCACAGTCAAAAAGTAAAAAAAAATAGTTCCAGTGTGGGACTTTATGTTATCTTCTTTCATAAAATAATAATAATACCATGTTACCTGCACATAATAAACCTTTGCAGTTTCGCTATCTGTATCGCATTTAATTAAATATGTCAGAAATCAAGCTCATAAAAAGATTCTGCGGTTCCAAGGAAAATTCTGCATGTGGTTTTATGATTCTTTCTCAAAGCTTTTTAACTTCCATTGCATACTTGATAGGACTAACTACTTTTTACTTATCTCATCATATGAGTGTCTCTTTCTATCTTTTACTATGCAGTCAGTTGTAATACTAGGAATTTCTTTGACTTCACAATTCTTAATTATAATGGATAGATCAGGGTGATGAGATAAGAGAATGAAATGCTGTTAAGTAAATGTTGCTGGATGAAGAAGCGACCACAATCAAGAAAAGAGTTAAGAAGAGTTAACTTCCTCATTATTCTCAATGTTGATTAAAGCTCAATCACGCTCCTTTGGGGAAGAACGTTGCTATTTGTTGGGAACTGTTCTTGTGGAGAACCTTGTACTTCAAATGCAGTTTCATATATGTTTATTATTATTATTACGTTAACTATCATAAACAAACTTTTCGAATTACCATCTCATATCTCTTTTTATCTCACAAAAAAGGAACACCAACAGAGCTTCACAATGTAATTTTCTAAGAGTAATGAATCCCTAATTTTAGTTGTTTCAAAAAAAATACCATACAAAAGAGACGCAGATATTTGATTCAATATAATGTATTATGATTACTTGTGAATCGGTCAACTGAGCTGATTGGATTTGTATTTTATCTCTACGATTTGCAATTCTATTGTAAAGCATACATAGCTATAATGTGCAAATCACCGTAATTCACACACATACAGTGTATTGTCAATGGACGATATAATTTATGGAATACCGTAAATCTAGGGAAATTCCCACGAGTTCACGGCAGCTTGCGAAAAACCTTTCTTACGTTCTTGACTTCAAAGGCAAAATTGCATTGCAATGGTAATGACAGTGAAGTATCAATAAAATTGTTGATGCTTCGCAGAATGCAATTATTTCCATTTGAAGCAATCAAAAGAATATCGGTTGTGTATATTATTTGCACTAGTTATCTTATATGATTATATTGACTAGGCACTTCGTTCGTTCGTTCGTATCGTGCTCAGAAAACAAAATAAGGAAGGTGGGCAGTTACTTTTATTGTCATTCATGGATGGCCAATTTTATTGCATGAGGTCTGATACCAACTGCAAGGGCAAAAAAACCTTGGGGACTATCTAAGAATATTATGTTACTCATCTTCAGTAATGATACTGATATTGTCAGAAAAGATTAGGGAATCAGGGTATTTATTATGTAGTAAATTAATACAATCGTTCGGTTCTGACTTTCATGCATGCAATTCAAACAATTTCCATATTCATATTCAAATTCAAATTGTTGTGTCTCAGACAAACACTGTAATTAAAAAGTCCAGGATGTTGTGTTTCATTCTCTCAGAGAAGATATAAAGTTGAAGGGGAATATATGATGACAATTGTTCTCACTGTGCATTGTTATAATATTCGAAGGAAAAAAATGGAACCTTAAACACGAAGATGATGTCAGAATAAATGTCTTTCATCATCATCTTTACAGATAAAGCATCTTCCTCACACTTCTCAAACTAGGAATACATACAGAACCTCTCGTCATCACCAATTCCCTCTAAATTATGTCCAACTAATAATAATGAGTCTAACCTCTTCCTTTTTAAATTTTTTTCAGCTCTACTGAAGTCACTGCTGCCTTTATGGATAGTGTGTGTTGGAGTACTTATTATTATACCAAATGTAAGTGAATTCAATCGTTTATCGGCTCATTTTTTACCAGGTGCATACATCTACTCATTAGTAGTAGGTATCTATTCACTGTTAAAAGATGCTGTATTCAAGATGAGATGAGAGAACAAGCATTTTTACTCTCCATTTGAGTATGGAGCCGTGTAGATTTTTTTTCAGACGTTGCATATATTAAATTTTTTCTCCCTTTCACTTTTGGTCAAGGAAGAAGAACCATATTAGTCCAGTTGCGGTATTGCATTAACTTAAAGTTAGAACTCATGTATCGTTAAAGTAAAGTTGAGCGAACTAAAAGTTGTTGATCTTTCCAGAAAAGAAACCTTATGCTTAGTAATGCTTACTTTGGGATGTTTCGAGTTCACATTTTTGGAGCGAATCAGCACGTCATGTCAGTCAATATATTTTCCGTATTATTGGAATTTTTTAGATTAAACTAAAAAAGGGATTCTCCTTGAGAATCTCTGTAGTATTGTACCGACGGATGCTAATATAGCTGATGAGATTCATCCAAAACCAATATTTTTTTTTTATTTTTCAGTATTTTTGTATGACTTTGAGATAAACCACAATAACTATAAGCATTGAATGACTCTGCATTTAGTAAATACGATTTGCCGAAATTTTTAGCATGCATTAGGTCAGATCATGGGAAAATATTTTGGGAATTCTGGAAATGCCAAATTAGGAATATTTTTCTAAAACTCTACTATCGTCGTATAAGCTATTTCAGAAATTTTTTATATCATATCATAACAGTGATTAACGTATTAGCCACAGTACTCAACAAAATAACTCGAAAAGTAGTTTCGATATTCCAATTTTGTTTGTGTTACTACCTTTTACTTCATTATCATTGATTACATGTAATTATAGTAAACAGAAAGATGTATGAACTTTTATCATTTAAAATTTTTTACTAAATGCAAGTTATTAACTTTTGATTTGATTACATTACTGACTCGCGCAGATTATTTTAACTATTGACTGTGTAAATCTATACCATATCAGTTTTTCATATTAGGCAAATGAACCTTTAAGACATGTTGAGGCCAGGACAAACTTTTAATGCAGAAAACCCAGCAAGAATTTTAGATGATTTATCAATCCAACGCCAACCAACCCTATGCACGATCCGCTGATTGCAATGAGATTGGAAATAAATCCAAGCAAAAATAATTTACTCATTGTATTGTATTGTAGGTGTGCAAGTGATTAGGCAAATAATTTAAGATAACGGGAGAAAATGTTACACACATGAATGAGTAGTATAGAGAATAGGATTTTGCTAGTTGAAATATCTATTGTTATTGCAGATATTTGTCAAAGAAATTTGCAAGCAGACAATTTCCATATTCATGGTAGCTGAGAGCTGAGCTAGATAGATCTGATTACTGAACGATCCATATGTGGCAGATTTGGCATGCAACTTTGAGTAATTTCTGTTTGCTTAAGTTAAAAGAGATGAGTCCATCTGAAAAGAAAAAATAAATGGAGATCTCATGACTTAACAAATGAGGCGAAACCATTTTTGATGCAAAATTATTTGCCAATAAGTGCTCCTTCCTACATAATAATGATAATATTAGCTAGCTAAATAAATTGGGAGTGGATCGGGGGAACAACAGTGAAGAAGTTCCTCTTCTCTACAAACAACGTCTGTCTGTGATGGCACATTAGGACTTTAGGACAAGAGTTTTGAATTTACTATGCGAGAGAGAGTCAAAACTTTCCCCGTTATATGATACTTTGCTTTAGCAATGGCCATGATGATGATCAAAGTTGTTGGCTTATGACTTGCATTGCAAATAATAATATTATTATTTTTACAATACTGCACGATAGTTAATCTATGGAATATTTGTGAGGAGGATATAGTAATATTTTTCTTAACTATCTTTTTAGCAATCTTTCATTATTGTGATGTCACGAGAGGACTTGCATAGTTAAACTTTATGAAAATAATATCATAATAATAACATTACACTTTTTTATCTATTATGATGAACGAGTTTTAACAATGTTGCGATTGTGACAAAATCCTTCGACGTTTCGTGAACATGTATGAATATATATCTGGCTGTCGTGGGCGGATTTAATTTGTCATTGTTGTTTGAACGACACACTTTTGGCTTACTGATTCAAATGCAAAAACTTCTTCAGTGAGTCGCAATATCATGCAAATATTGCAGTTACTATTATTGAAATCTAATTTTTGCTATTTGTCTTTCTAATAGTTCTTTTTTAAAAACCATTGGGCAGGCATTGCTTCGTCTTTATGAAAACATAAATGGAATCGGAAATAAAAAAGTATGACTGTTGAGCTGGAGGCTTTCGGACTGTTACATAATATTGCACTTTAGATTAGATAAAGTAAAACCATTTAGTGGAGCCTGAGTAGCCAAGAAATATCCATGAAACCTGCCTAATGTGTACTGCTTCTGGATCTTATAATTTATCTTTATGAACAAAAAGTCGGATAATTAGTTTATTGGTTTATATTTTACGTTGCCAAATGGCCAATTTAGCAATTTTTGTAGAACAACATTGATACATAATACGTGGCTAGATATGTGAAACTTGATAGTTAAATGACCAGAAATTACTCTGGCTAGGAAATAAGAAGGTAACACTCCATAAAAGGGTGTTTAGGTCATTGAGATCTCCACAGGTTATTAGTGAGATGGACAAACCAATGCATAAGCAATAGTTGAGATTTCTTTAAGAGGGTTTTCATAGGACAGCACTTTCCAATTCTTCCTACACATTCGATAGAACTTCTATATCAGTACACATGGCTGTGGGTGTATACAACCAACGTCGCTAAAAAGCTTTAGCAAATCAAGCCGTTAAAAAGAATTTAGAAATGCTTCTTTACGTGGAATCGAGATCAGGCCAAGTAATTCCCATCATGTAGACTAACGTTATTGTATAATTACGGCTTCGTCATAAACTTGCCATGTTCTAGAACCAAAGTTCCAACCTACTCATCGTAAAAACTATTGTGCTTAAGTTGTCCGGGTCTCTGGTTTTTCACCTACAAACTAACCTTAGATCGCTTTTATCCGAGCCCAAAGGAAATTTTTGCACAGAATTACTTAAAACTTGTTCTTTACACAAAGAGATGCATTTTTTTATTTTGAGGGTCATTCATCACACGAGAAGCATGACTTCGACATTTCAATATTTATAACTTATAAAGTTTAAAAACACCAATTATTTCGATTTTTGAAATTTTTCCTCCGCCTCCTCATTTAGACGAATGATTTGTTGGTCATTGCCTAACGTCGTAAAACCCAGACGATTCATATTAATTTTAGTCCCTGTTTAAAAAACAAAATCAACAATACTTCATAAAGAACTTTGATTATGATTTTGCATACAATGGGCGATTTTTAATTATCTTTAAATTTTAGCTTTACCAAGCGTCGGCCCCTAGAGTTGCTCTTTTTATTTAATGTAGATATTATTATTTAACAGAGAAGCAAACTTTTTTTACGATATTGACTATCCACAACTATCAACTATGCTTAAAAAGTAAACGTATGCCTCTGTAATATTTAAATAAGGCAACTCCAAATTTAGACAATCAACTTGATGTTGTGTGATTATAAGTTGAGGAATTTCATTACTACTTTATCGATTCATTTACTTGCTTGGAGCTCAAATTGACGGATCTGGTTAAAAATGTGTGCGAATTCTTACTCTTATTGTAAATTTAACAGCTTATTTCTTTATTATTTATTATGTAGTAAGTAGGTATGCTAATGTGTTGATCTTGGTTGTTTTTATTGGACATAATATGTAATACATAATAAATAAGTCAATGCTTATTACTATTATTAGTAGTAATATCTTTAGTTGTAAAGTCCAAGCACCTTGAATAAAGTGCAATAACTTATAAGCCAGTGTTGAAGAGATGAGGTTAGGTGCGATGAGAGTTTTGTATTCAGAGTTATTACACTTATATTAAAGCCCACACGAAATCAATCTAATAATACTATTTTAGCCTTAGAATCGAAGAGTCAATTCCACTCGAGAATAATTGTCAAGGCGAATTCCTCTTTTTAGAAATCAGCAGTGTGTGTTGTGTGTGTAATCAAAGTCGTTTACATTCCAATGGGTCGTTTACAAGATGAGGTTTCTTTGATAAAAATGCATTGGATAAATCAGAATGAGCATTAGATGAGGGCTCAATTAGCCATTATGTGGTGAAGATGAGAACAACAGAGGATGCATCATCATCATCAAACTCATGATGAACATCTTCTATTTCATATATCCATATCCATGTTCTGGCAATCTTATTGTCGGCTACTTCAGAAAGTTGTGCATTCAGTATTCAACATTGCTAACCTTGAAGTACGACTGAACAATTCGCCATAAGAATGTCCTCCAAAATCTGAGAAAAAATTATCCTGGCTCTTTTACAATCAGACTGCATGCACAGGCAGATTTTGCAACAAAATCAACCTCTTGACATTACAATACATAAATTTCTAAATAAATAAATATCTTTTACACATATGATTGTCAGGCTGTCTAGAACGGTGCATCATTGATGCGGCTGGCGACAAAAACCTTGTATCACACATAATAGAAGAGAATAGAAAAGGAATGCCAATAGTGGTATCAAATGTCTATGTATTTACATAAATGAAAGTAAGAAGAAGATTAAGTCATCAAGATGGATAATAATACTTTCCGGTCGTCCATTGTGACGTGATCATCAGAAAAAATTATTCTACTAAGTCATTTCAGGTACCCATCAACATCAAAAGAATTTATAGGAATGTCATAGAATAATACAATGAGACTGCAGCAATGCGAGGGTCTCCTTAATAATCCTAAATACGAGGGCAGCTTGAGACTCAATTCGTTATTTAATTAGGATTAGGAATATCAAGGCAGGAAATGCAATCCTCCTTAATCCAACAAAATGATGGAGTTTTACAAAAAAAATGCAAAAAATTCGAAAACATATTGAAATCTTGTTTTTGCTCATGCAGCAATTTCTTATTTTGGTTGATCTGTGAGATGAGACAAACGAATTGAATTTTTCTCATATCTAAAATTACAAGTCTGTATACATCCATCACACGGCCTTGCTAAAGTTAATTGCTTAGAGAAGATAGTAGTGGTCTTCATGGCCTGTTGTACTTCTTTTGTATTATTGTGTACAAAATTTGCGTGGGTAGATAGAAGGTACCTAAATAGTACTACTAAGCATAATAAAATTATCTTCAAATCTTTCTATCATATTTGTGAACTCCTGACTCAGGACAATGTCATTATTGCGTGTTTGAAGCAATTTACATAAACAGTAAGTGGACATGCAGACAACATAAACATTTCATGGTAGATTGTAACAAGCTAATTGTTTTTTCTTGGCAGAGTCGCCTCTCCATCTAAAAGTGAAGGGGGTTTCCTTACTCTTAA
>JAQFZZ010000345.1:0-20523 GCA_034696405.1 Isotoma caerulea
TTGAAGTTGCCGTTGTCGTGTTCTAAAAATTGCACATTTGACATTGACGAACATTGTTGCTTTGGATTTATCCCAACCCAATCCACCATACACCATAGCTTACAAATATGTATCAGCAGTGCACAGTGTACGTACATTGTTGGTGTATTTTTGATTTTGTTGTTAATTACGTTATAATCTGTAATCATGATTTAATCAGATGGACTTATTCAGTACATTGTGTTGTGTATGTTTAACCGTTCACGTTCACATTCATTTCACATTTAAACAGTCAACAGTTGCAGTTAATTGCTCACTCAGACTACAATACACTATCAACTATACACTATATACTTGTTGACGTTGATGTTGTATTTTTGATTCTGCATGAACTGTAGAAGATATAGTCAATAGTGTGTAGTGTATGGTTAATAATTTGTAATTTAAACTTTGAACTTAAAAATCGTACTTTTGATTTTCTATTCATTTATTTTCAATTTTCGTTTTGCGTAGATTTATCTAACTCCGTACACCATAACAAATAACAGTCTGTAAGTCTGCATTTTGTATTTCTTAAGATTCTCAGTATTATTAATTTTTCAATATTTTTATTCGTTAGTAAGTGTCAATTGTTGACTTTATAATATCAGAGTTATTAAAATAACTCAAATTAGTGCAAACAGCAGTTCATCATTGACAAGTTTGAGTGTATAATCGTTGTAATGTTGAAGATAAATGTTGTTCACCACGGGAATTTATTGTCCTATTATTTATGTGTTATAATTTTCAGTAACGGAAAAACATTTAGATTATAGTTAATTTCTCTGATACATGGTCAACGGTACCGAATGTGGTAGTTTCTATTTAAGTATTCTGCATTCAATTCAAATTTAAACGGTTAAGCATATTGCTACAATGGCAATGACAATAAAATTATTATTTTAACGACAAAATGACAGATAAGTAAAAAAGAGTGATTAAGATTAAATCAAAAAGCTTATTACTCATTACTCATGCAAAGACAGAGAGTGAGAGAATGGAATATATATCTATCACGGAATAGAATAGATTTATTACATAGCCTATTGTAGCCGGTAGCCAACAAGCTTTTAGAGATTGTAATAGTATATTATGAATTATATTGAAAAAAACGCCACACACAAACCCCAATTGGTTAATTTTAATTGATTGATACCATGAATGTTAAATAAAATAGTATCTATATCTGTAGATGGGAGTTGGTGTTGAGCCTTAATACTTTGTGATTGCTAATTGTAACGTTTGCAATCCTCTTTGTATGCATACTTGATCATTGGTTTGATTGCTTTGAATAGGTATGACAAATGTTTTAAAATGATAAATGTTCGTGATGGTGCGTATTTCTATTTTTACTCAAGACTATAATAACTCAAGTTAATGCAATAACATGCAATACTTAAATAGAACAACGTGACCTTTGAGATCGTAAAACCTTTTAAATCTTATTTGCCTTTGTTTTTATTTTTCCAGAAGAAGATAATAAGTTTGAAGAAATCTCTTTCGTCTCTCCCCTAATGTTGAAAAGTAAAGATTTCTTGTGAAGGAAGATCTGAAGAAACGAGGCTATTTATCATCGGCAGAATCAGTCACACCATGCAGTTTATACACAGTTTTGGGCTAGTTTAATGGGATGTCGGGATGTGGTCAGTTGGAATTGGACTGAATAATAATAAATAATTAGTATGAATGAGCTCAAGTGTTTTTGGGTCTTTAACTGAGTTCACAGCACGAGGAAGTGAAGCTCACTCTACGTTATAATACATAATATGTTAAAACTGACTGACCATTTGATAATGATAATAATATGATACGAATGATATGTGGGAGTAGTATGGGTTGATGCAGCGATTAGTAAATGTGATATACATATCTTCATGTCAGAGGGGAGAGTAAGGAAAATTGACGAGTGAGTTAAATGGACATGTTAAAAAGTCAACAGTCTACTGCAAACCGAGTTGTCCGAAATGTTCCTTTGGATTTGGACCGGACAACATTTCTGTACTTTAAAAGTTGCAAGAAACTTGACTCCTCAAAAAATTAAACCTGTCAGTCACAACCATAAAAAAAGGATATTATGCACTTCCTTAAGTGATAGTGATGTTGTGACCTTTTTACCTGTTGGAACTTGACAGCAAAAAAAATTAAGCTGTAAAGTTAATTTATTGTCGAATCCAGTTTGTATTCATCTAACAATTTAACCTGTATATTTGGCTGTCAGCGATAGTAAAAAGTAAAAGGTAACTTAGCAAAATATGACACTTTAATTAATAAAAATGTACCTAATTCGTTTTTGCTTCATGATAAATAGAAACTTTAAAATGTGTGAAAAGGTTTAACCTCTGAAATTATATTAATTTGAAATTGAAGGTAGTACCTTTGTCAACAGTTTTTTTGCGAAGCCGTTAAATATGTGCTTTAATTATTTTTCAAATTAATAATCGTATTCAATTCACGTATGTAGCCATGTAGGAATAAATGAGTACACAATGTTAATACATGCATTTTTAGCGACTTATCTTATCTATTTTATTTATTTTGTGTCGAGATTTGAAGTACGATACCGGTGTACGGTAGTCAGTAAAGGGATGAAAAAACGTACATACATCAATCAAAATACAAATCGTAACAGTCCTCAATTGTACCTGGTTGTAATTCAGCCTTCAGTTCACATATTTCAACCTAATTTCTGTTGCATGTATTTACTAACATGACATTTTACATTTTACTAAAATTAAAGTTGAGAGTTAAATTAATTGTACTTTAATTTGTCAATAATATGTAAATTGACTGATGTGAAAATGTTGTCTCTTAAAAAATTTCTTTTTAGATTGAATCATGATTTTTCAAATGGGAATGACCGGAATGGACGAAGATCAATTCTTCGAGACAAGCGACTTTGACAACCCGGAGTCTCTTGCACAAATTCAAAAATTAGAATTCGAAGCCATGTTCGATAATGTAACGTCATTTGAAGACGTAATCAAAACAATTCATGAGAGCAATTTCGCCTATTTATTGCTCTCTTTACTATGTGCCCTTTTCTGGCTCGTTTATATCACCTTCTACAGTTCTCGAGTTACTGGACTTTTAGCCACCAAAATCATTAATCGTCTATTCAAGGATGGCTACATTAAAATCGGTTAGTTCTGTAATTTATAACTCGTTTTGTATTTGAATACATTAAATAATAGTTAAAATTTTTCTCAACAATGTTTCTGAAATGTAGGATCGCTTTCTTTCTCCGTTCTTTCCGGAAAAATTATGTTTCGAGACGTATCGTATATCACGGAAGACTGCAGTTATCGTGTGCAAGATGGATGGGTCATATTTCGTTGGTGGCGCACTTATGTTCCTAAAGATATATCAGAAGGTTCATATAATAAATTAACCTATCATAAATCACAATGCTTTTAAACTTTTCTAAAAATTGATTTCATTTTTAGATATGTCACATTCTGACACCCGTCTCTCCATTCTACTAAATGGCTTCGAATATCATTTGTACAACAGATCAGAGTTATATTCCAGACTTGAAAAAATGTTTGGGCTTGATGCAATTATCATTCCTGGTGGTAGTAAAAATCCTGAAAAAGAAAATGAAAGTGGTGGAAAATCTCATCCAAAGCCTCCTTCTGCCGTAGGCTACTCCTGGAGAGATTTAATCCCTGTTATTAAATTAGAACTTAGTTGTGTAAGTACAGTAAAAATCAAACCTAATAATATTCCCTAGATTATAAAATTTTAAATTCATATTATTTTTATATTTACAGGGTAGAGTTGTTTTTGGGAATATGCTCGTTCCTTACACTCTTGCCCTAGTAGTTGAAGAAGCTCATATAATATATACGACGAAATCGGCTGCATCAAAGCTGGACCATTTCATGCATATTGTGAAATGCAAAGCTGAAAATTTCAAAGTAATTATATTGCAATTAAACATACATGACTTTTCATAATTCATAATACAAATCTGTTGACAAATATAATAATTGAATTTCTTTAAATTAATTAAGGTATTACTTAGTCAAAGTCCAAAATATACAGGATTAAAAGACGATCCTCCGAGACTTATGGGAGAAGGGTTTGGAATTGTTACTGCGAACAAAGTAGAGTTCTATTATTACATGGACGAACCTGGTATGTGTTATGACCGTTTTTCTGTGATATGATTTATTGTAATGTTACGTTTTAAAATTGTCATTGGAGTATTTACCTGTTTTGTGGCAATGTAAGGTGTGGTTCCTAACGAACCTGAAATGCTTCAATTGGCAAACGGTGATCTAGTAGAAGCTAACCCACCAATTTGGGGTATTGACATCAAGGTATGATTTTAAACACTACATCCTGAAATTTTCAGTCTTATATGGTTCAATACAGCTTAAAGTCAATCTGTGGGATATTTAGTGCGGAAAAGGTACCGATTTCAGCTATGGGCCTTGGGCGGATCGTCAACGGGAGCAATTGTACAAATTATTTTACCCACAAGATTATCAGCCTTTAAAGCCAACTAGTCCTCCAGTCGCGGGAGACCTGCGTCAAATCCAGTCATTTGATATAAGATTATCAACTTTAAACGATGCCACTATTGATATTCTATTTTCGAGGGACCAGGTTTGTGAAAGCGTCTCTGAAACGACCTGAAACGTCTATTTTTATTTACTACTGAAACATATTTTTTTTCTTTTAATTAATATGAATTAGGAAACAAATGCAATACATATGAATGTTGGACCGGGATCTTACTTGGAAATAACAATTCCATGGATTGTTCGCTCAAACGGGTATTCAACAAAAATAACAGGACAGCTTCTGCATTTAGAGGCGTCAACTAGTCTGCAGGTACAAAAAGCCTGTTGCGTGTGATTGTGATGTTCATTTTTTTCGATTTTTGTTGGCAACAATGACGTTACTCAGTATTAAATTTTGTCTGAATTTGACTTTTGACAGTTCCGCAATTTGCTTGAAAGTGAAACGCTACAGTTTAATATCGAGTCCCATTATCCTATACATTGGAATGACCACCAAGACTGGATTATGAATTTGACAGGTTGTAAAGCTTCAGCTTATCTCATCTTTGCTCATAAATGGTTTTTTCAAGGTATTTCAAGATAAATGATCACAATAAATACATTTTTCTTTGGAACAGTACAGTCATAGTTCTGTAATATATTTTAGCCATGGTTAATGACTGGTCTAGTCGAACTCCACCCGATCTCCTTTGTTTTGTGCCGTATACATGGAAGATTAATTTTATTTTGAAGGAATTCGAAATAATCACAGCCACGAACGAGTACAATTGGATCGATTGCTCTTCTCAGCATCATGAAAATAGTAAGTCTGTAATAAAGTATAAGCATTAATTCACAAAATTTACAATTATAAATTGTTTGGTCATTAAAATAGGCTTACTTGCGGCATGTGGCGAACTTTTTGAGCTGTCGTTTGATCTACCTTTTTTCGAATTCTTGCCGGAAACAGTTCTGTTCAAGTTTTGGATTCAAATAGAAGGAGGAGATTTAAATTTTTATGTACCCGATGTTTCAACCACTTTTATTGCGTTGGACTCTCTAACGAAGAATGCGAAGATACGAAATCGAGACGGAAGTGTTACATGGAATTTATCATCGGCCAATAATGATGTACACACTGGAGGGAGGTCCGGAAGTAAAATAAAAAAGTGGCGAAACATTTGTAAAACAAGGTACACATTTTGAGTTTATTTTGGATTGCATTTTCAATAACGCGATCAATTTACAACATAATTAATTAATAATTAATTAAACTGAATTAGTGAGTCTTGGATTGAGTGCTGGTCGGTGCCAATATGTGCTGTCAGTATTGCTTTCACATACCACCCGATGCCTCCATTGGGACCGTCACCTCAAGCCGATGTGACGACACCTGAAAAGGAAGAAAGTTTACTTTCCCCAATGCGTATTCCTGGTGACAAAGAAACCCCTAGAAAGGTTAGGCATTACTGTGTGGGGATTAATAGTTTTCTTGGGAACACATACATTATAAACAAATTTAAATGTATCTTACTCCAATATCAACATTTACATAGGTTACAACGGCCAACTTAGTGTATGCCGAATTTGATCCGCTGTCGTTACCTCCTGATCATGTTCATGTGGAATGTGAAGTTGGCCCATCTGTTTTATTACTGTATGGGTCTCTTCTGAAGTTGATCATCAACTTGAAGGAAAATATTTTTGGAGACTACCAAGATTTCATCGATATGGAGAAACTTAAATGTGGAACAGGTTTGTTGGGTTTCAAAATTCCAGCGGGTGGGGCTGGTATTCTAGGGGACAAAATTGGAGCCAGTGATAAAATTGATCCTCGGGAATATCGACCGTTAGATGTGACAGTAAGTGCGACACTGCATGACGTGAGAGGACATTTGCTAAAGGTAAATTTGACATCTCAATTGATTTATTTTGTAATCAAACTATTAATACACAAGAATTTAATTTTGTTTGTTTGTTTCTTTTGAATAGAATTGTACCGAGAGTGACCCACCTTGTCCAACTATCTGTGTTGAAAGATTTGGTTTTGAAATGAACAAAAAATTTAAAGAAACAATTCTTCAAGTTCTACTTTCTCCAATAATGCTATTAGTCAGCGATACTGTAGATCGTTCAGAAAGTTCAGATCAACATCTTGAAGAAGGCTATCTTATGCTATCCGGGCTACAGGTATTGTCTTTTTTCCTTACATTATGAAAACTAATTAGGTAGTATTTTGAACTAATTTTATAAATATAGCAATAATTTTTTCATTTCAGGTTCGAGGTCATGCAATGTTCAGTAATGAAGGACGCAGTTTAGATCAAGAAACTCTTGAATACGGCTGGCTTGTTGAAGTACAGCTTGGAAAACTTAGTGGACGTCTTACCACTCCTCACGTTGAAAATATTGTCAGTAGCTGTGAAGCATTTCTATTGACGGTTTTGGATGAAGAAAATTCTCTTCGATCTCCACATTCGTTCTTAGTTTGCCATCATGGAAATAATCAGTTTGACTGCCCATCGTTTCAATTGGAATGTAGCAAAAGCTTCGGTACTGGCGAAGATTTAAAAAGTGAAACGTTAAATTCGTCCGTGCGAAGTCCTAGTTATAATGAGTATGAGCGAGAATCTCCCAAAGCTTTTGTGAACGTGTGCCCAACGGCGGAAGATATCAAATACAAGTTCGTTAGATTAAGTTTGGATGCAATAGATATTTACCTAGTAGAAAACGGTTCTGCCTTGAGCCTTTGGGTAATAACAATGATCAAACATAAGTGAGATTCATTTTCTTGATTACTGAATGATCCGCTTTAATGTTATTTAATTTACTATTAATAGGTCTCGCCTGTGCGATTCGCTCTGTGCAATCTACATGGGACTTACATGAAAGAAGGGTTTTCACTTCTCATTCCTACAATTCAACTAAGGCACTTCGTTATGGTCAATCCATCGTTTACTAAACGATTTCAGTTTTCGGATCTCAACATTATTCAGTCATCGACTGAGACAATGACGGCTAGGTACTTTTTTAATCAATAATAATAAAAAATAATCTAAATATTGCCTTAGTACAGGACTGACAAATTACTAACCTTATTTATGTTTGTAGTTGGACGTCAAAAGTAGAGCTGAATAACTCAGCCCCTCAAAGTCCAACATCAATGAGTGCCAATTCATGGTCATACTTGTGGCTTGAAGCTGGAGCTGTTGCCCTTGGTCCGCTATGTGTTGAAATGGCGATGAAAGGAAACTTGAAATCGCTCACCACTCAAAATATGTTAGTTTGCCTAACAAATATCATTCATCGTAACACTTGTTATTATTAGGAAATTATTTTTCATGTTTTATTAATAGGTTCCTTATAAAACACGACAAGAAAACCAAACGTCTGTGGTTTTTATGGAAGCCAGAACCATTAAAAGATTCAAGACATAAAGAAAAAGACGCAAACATTGACAACCCGTTTAAAAAATGCGGTTGTGTTGGTGGCTGTGCTTTCTTTGGCACTAATATTGGTGGTACACGATTTTTCTGGCCAAGTAGAAAGGATTGGATTGATGGAGTTAATGTCGCTTGCTTTAAGTAATTTTATAAGTCAAATCAAAGAGATCAGTAATATACCATAATTATCCTTTCCATTGTCAAAATATTTCAATGAATTTTGCAGAGTGAACAAACCTGGAGAAGATTATGGATTTGGTCAAAGCATTTTGAAACCTTCGGTTCTTGTTTTTGATACACCACCATACACAACTCAGCAAGGTGTATCAATTTTAGAACTACCAACCGAATGGAGCCGTGACGCACCACCCAAGTCTGGAAAGGCCCCTTACATATTTAAGCCATCTTTGCTAGCGGATTTAAGTCATACGTCATCTTCCATCCCATCAAATCGTTCGGACAGAATGAGCACTTTGGGTTCAACTCTCCAGTCTAACAAAGTAAAAAACTTAATAGTTTTCTCTTAAAAATGTAAAGTTATCTTGCATTGGCATTTCATTCACGAAACAATGTATTATTACAGGGACGAAGGTTTTCTCAGCCACAGCCAGTATTAAAAAGGCAAACAAAAATAAGCGAGCCTACCACCCAAGGAAGTAATTCAAAGTTAGAAGATGCTGATCATAAACATGCCGTTGAAGATTCGACACTTGTTGGACGTACTTCATCTTGTTGCTCGGATTCGAAATTAGGCGTGGATTATTTTCAGTCTTTTGAAGACGATGATCCTAGTGAAATTCATAAAGAAGGAAGATCATCCAAAACACATTCAAAATTAAATGATGATGGTGCTGAGGACACGTTAAGAAAGGTTTGATTCTAATAAATATTATAAAAAAGTAAGAAATGGCCTTGTAAAATAAAATTGTACTGTAGCATTGGCGTGGAAGCGTTTCATCGTTAGACTCCTTGTCTGATCTTTCATTCATCTCAGCCCTCTCTGCTCAAGAGGAGTGTATGGTTAACCTACAACTTCATTTGAATAAACCGATTGCAGAATCTTCCTTATTGATGCCTTGCTACATGAGCCATTTAACGCAGGTTGGTCGGAATAGCGAAACTGTAATTAATTGAAATGAAGGTTAAAAGTTATAATTGTGTTTTAGTTAAAATGCGACAACTGGCATGTTACCGCACCAGCAGTGGCGTCAGATTCGGTTGGACTTGCACCATTTGTTCAAATGCAAGATGGAAAATTGGTTTATGCTGGTAAGCTTTATTTCTTTACGCTGAAAACTATTACGCTTAATTATACCTTTTAATTCTATGCAAATCTCTAATGAAATGGTTGTGTGCAAAATGGTATAAGAAAAAACACGAAAAATAGTCAAGCGCATTTTTATAAAATTCATGGGCCATAATTTCAAAATCTAGAATTTTTCACCGTAAAATCTCCATTATAATCTTTACTTTCACTTAAGATTAGTTTTTAAATGGATATCTCTCAATTTAAATAATGCTTGATTGTAATAAGTTTGTATATGAAATTAAAAACTACGTTAGAAACTTTTAGACTTTACGAAAATATTTTAAAATGATTTTCAAATGTTTTTATGGTTTTGAAATATTTGATTAAGTTCTAAAATTCTTATCTGCATGATATTTGATGCTTTTTACTTCCTATTACAAATAATTAAATAAATTTCCGGGGTCGTTTTCCTGTTATTCAACTTGGAGATATCTTACAATATATCAAAATACATTTTTCTTGAAAAAAATTATACATGAAAGAAAAAGAAAAGATAATGCTTCAGCAAAATTCAATGTGTTTGTAGTTTGTAAATGCTAAAGTAATTAGATTGTCAACAAAAAAAATTCCAGTTTTTTTAGATTTTAGATAACAGAAATTTTATCTAAATAAAAGGTTTATTTTCATTTGGAAAAAAATTATTTATGAAAAGCATCGTTAAATTGCTTGCATCGTACATTTTAAAGTAAAATGTATATGAATATCAGTTCATAAAACAGTTTATAAATATTTTCGAGATAAAACACAAAAACAAATGTGCAACTTCATAACCGAAAAATTAAAGAACAAAAACTATAATTTTTCAAACTATATTATAGGTGAAATTATTATCATCATGAAAGTAATTACATAATCTTTATTCAATTTAGTTGGCTTTGTCGATTTTTCATACAAATACAGATAAAGTATGATCAATGTCCATTCTGTAGAGATCACTTTCTCATTTTTTCACTAAATGATTTCGTTTACTTCGTACATTATGAAAATGTCGACAAAGCTGGGTGGGCCTTAAATTCAATATATTTATTATTAGGTTCGAAATATACCCCATACTTTGAGCCACTTGTTGATGGATTTACTACACTAGCCATGGTGAATATTGACAATTTTGGAGATGCTGTGAAAGGTACTCCTTCTCAATCTTCGTGTGTGAATACTCCATCGCAGACTCATTTCTGGGAAACTCCTATTGGGCCTATTTCAAACTTTTCCCGTATAGACAGTGTACGGGAGCAGTCGGCTGATGAGGAATTTTACAAAACGATTATGTGCACAGAAGTTGACACTGCAGCAGCTACTAGCATGAACACAGAATCGACAACTATAATCGTAAGGACAAAGAATGACATCAATATCATGGTTTCGCCTATGCTTTTAGAAGCTCTAAAGAGGTACACAAAAATTGATTTAATCATTCTGATATTAAAACAATTAATTCTTTCTACATAACTTTTTTGGTAAATGATGATATGTCCATTGTTTATAGATTCATAGAGGCAGTAACTCCAACTCTTTCAACTCTCCATCCTCTTACAGTTTTAAATCATATTCATAATGATTGCATATCCCGCGTAGATAAAGCTAATTCACTTAAAAAAGAAAAGGCTGTAATTTTATCCAAAATCCAAACAAGTAAACGAAACACTGCAATGAGGGCAGAAGAAGCGAGTCCAGAACATTCAAACATTTACGAAGAAATAAGCCAAACTGCGATACAAGGCTCTATTTCCCTACCTAAGGTACGTATAGTTGCAATACTTGTGAAATTAGTACCTAATTGTATTTTAATCTTCGAATTCTTTTTGGTTTAGATTAATATTACCCTATTACAAGCAAGCGTTGTTGAAGAGGTGATATCGTTTTCTGCCTTGGACAATATTCGAGACTTGATGTGTGTGTCTTTATTAGCAGTAGCAATTGAACAAACTCATATCCATTTCTTGTTTCGCAAGCAAATTAAAAAGTCAGTACAAGTACTCCAGCGTCCTGTTATACTCCCTAAGACTCAGAAAAAAAGAAAAAGCAAAGTTTCTACTAGCGATTCAATGTTATCAGAACCTGTTTTTATTGAGAATTCTGAAAAACAAAGTGAACTTATTTCGACCTCGGTTGATATTCATAGAATTCATGGCCAACTACGAAGGTACTTCATCGAACTAATATCTTCACAAAAATTAATTAATGCCTCACAATTTAAGTCCTTTTGTAATGTGTTAATTTTTTTAGGCTAAAAAATGATAGTTCCATTCTGAAGGAAGCTGTTATAACTGCTATTCCGAATCAGCATTCCAAAGTAATTTTACTTATACATTGTTTTAAAAAATATCAAAAACATGTTGGACACAAATACTGACGAACTTTCTTTCTAGGTTTTATTTAGATTCGCAAAAATTCCCAGTGGACTTCAAGGAATGAAAGAAAGCACTTGTTCAGATACTTCAAGAGATAACATTGCATCAAGTTCTTTAGGAAATATTGACGAAGCCTCACAAGGAGAGAAAGAAAGAGAGACATATGGCGGTCATAATGTAGTGCATAATAAGTGTCCAGATGAGAAATTGGGGTTCATTATGTTTGAATGTGGGCTAGAAGGAATTTCCTTGAAAGGTGTTAAAAACTCAGAAGCAGCTTCAAAACTTGAAGAAAAAGAAGAAACAGTGAGTGTTACTTTGTGCAATGAAGTTTACAATCATGTGGAGCGAGAGTCTACCCCCAACTTAGCATCAACTGTTGAAACATTCGCATCTGACAAAGAAACCACAATAATGGGAACAATAAATAGTAAAGAAGAACTTAGGACAGTTGATGAAAATCCATCAACCCCAGGAAAACAAAGTCTGGGTGGAACAGATATCTCAGATTTTCCTGAAAAAGATAAAGAAAAACTAAGAGTGGATAAAACTGAAGGAGCTGCCAGTGTGTCTTGTGTCATCCAGTTTAAAGTAATGTGGTACAATTTTGCAGCACCACCACAAACTCCCATCACTCGTAAAATTGATTACACCAGAGTTGATTGGAACCTTGTGAGTACTGCTTCCACTGCCATAAATGCTTGGTTAAATCCAATAGACCAGTTAACTATATCGATAGTTGCAATGATCAAAGGGTATTCAAAGCGAAGTTCGGGTCTACTTGCTTCATTAATGGCAGAAGCATTGGAAGTTCAAAGCATTCATCAGCCGATTAGAAGTAAATACAGCAAACTGACCCCACTTGCAAAAACACTTCAAGAAGATCCTTCGTGCCAGTTGTGCATTGTTTTAGAGCGCTTTATAAGACAAACGTCAACTGAATCCATTGAAGCAAATGTCAGCGAACAAAAACTTCCACCTCTCTCTACTTTACGACAGGGTGTAATTGTACTCAGCCGACAATGGAAAAATGTGCTTTATACACCATTGCTGTTAGAACATAATTTAAAATCGAGAAAATCTAAAAACTTTACTGTAACATTTACGCTACCCCAAAGTGAAGAAGAGAGCCCAGGGTCAGACGCTGAAATGTCAGTTGAAGAAACAACTGATGAAAGAGCTACTTTATTAGATGTTGAAGGAGGGACTGCATCTTTACAATCTATGAGATTCAACAAAAGGTCCAGAGGGGGTAGTAACGGATCTTCGACAAGTGATATGTCTGGCATTAATAATAATAAAAAATTGCCTTCCCAGCCAGTATTAAACTCTACTCGTGCCAGTGACGTGTATCCTTTGACTGAGAAATTCAACGTAAACTCTTTATTTACCACAGAAAATAGCCGCGACAAAAGAGCTGGGTCTGTTGGCAGTATCCTAACTGGAAACTGGTCTATGAGTTCGATGGAAAATGGAAATATTGCCGAGTCTGAAAGAAGCACTCCGGGTCCAAAACGTAGAAATCGGTCTAACATAGTGCGTCAAATCAGCGAGTGGAATACCAATAACGAAGCTGCAACAAATTATAACCCACCTCGCCTGAGTACAATGATGTCGGAGCAAAGTCATGAAGAAAGTCTATTGCTTGGGACTCATTCGAAATTTCCTCAGCATCCGTCATTAATGTTGCTTGATGCACATGTGATTTTCCAACCGCTACTGACCAGTATGGGATTAATGCCTCATCAAATTATGGGCTATTCGCTTGATCATCTTGGATCCCATATGTCAATCAAAGCGTCTATTGATACTTTAAGAGTTGATATTGTGGAAAGTGAAGTGAAAGGTGTTGGAAGAGGAAGCCTAAAAGGAGGAAAGGTTCCAAATTTTGTGTTAAACATTTCTCCTGAAACTCCTGCATTCCTATGTGAAAAGATTGGTCTTGAGGGCGATTTCCAAAAATCTACAGATTTGTCTCGCGATGTACTAAACAAAAAAAGCGTGATATATCTTTCTAGAAATTATTGGAAGAAGCAAGCCAAGAGTGCCGTTATCTTCAGTCTTAACATCGACTATATTTCTCAACAAGTGAACATGCCATTGTTGAGGCTACTTCATCAAATAACAACCATGTACCAAAATGTCAGAGAAACACAAATGGAACTAAGAGAACAACGTCCGAGCGAAAATGTTGAAGCGAGTGCAGTTCACAAAAATAGCAGCTCGTCAGGGTCCGATGTTCATGACGGAGGTGGAAAAACAAAGCCAGTCGAAGTTAAAACTCCAGTTCCAGAAACTGAACCAACAGCCTCACCAATTGTTGCTCCCCCAAGTACCTTTAATAATACGGGAACAACTAGTTCATCTACTAAGGGATCTGCTATCGCAACAAGAACTCAGAGTTTTGCCCAGAGATTTAAAACAAGTGCTAGAGCTGTGCGAGGAAGTAAAATGAATATGGATGGGACATTAAGAAATTCGAGTGCTTCCCAAACTCCAACTTCGCTTCGAGGAGCAGAGTTTCCTGAATCTACGCCAAAACCACTTACACCTATTGTTGAATCTACTACCATAACTCATCCGAATTGTTGGCGAACGATTTACTATTTACTTGATCTTTATGCTACTCGTCCAGAAACAAAAACTATTATAAACAATAGAGCTCAAGTTTTGCACGATGCCTCTGAGGGATTTCCTGCAAGACCTGCAAGAGTTCAATCTACAAAAATTGATGGAAAAGATCATTTAGATGAGGCAGAAAAAGGAGAAGGGCCGGAACAACCAGTACCTACTGTTACCTATGCGACTAGTTCTCTGGAGAAGAAAGACTCATCGGTTGAACCTCCAAGATTTTCAATTTTTGTGGTGGCTAGGATTCAGCGCACAAGACTTTTAGCGTCACTTAGTGGGCTCAAACTGGAAGCGGAGATCATGAATCTGCAAGCGTCGTGTTCATACAATCGAAAGATGCGTCCTCTGGCTGTAGACATGTCTTTAACTGGTCATGTCGGACAGGCTATGATTGTTCTTCTTGAAGGAATCGCTCCAAATCAGCAAACGGTAGTGAGAGTTTCGATTGCCAAATCGGGTGCTCTTTACTCCGGCGTGAGTAAGCGATCAAAGGATCGTAATTCTGCACTCTTGACTGTTGGACCAGTTCATGTTGACATTCCTCAACATCCAGTCGTTTTGCATGGCATGATGACAAGAAGTACTAAACAGCTATCAAATACATTGCAGGCAAGTAAAAATGAATCAGCGTGTTATTTTGACATCTATTTCAATTTTGTGATTAACTTATCATTTTTGAAACTAATCGTTTAATTTTTGAAATGAATATAAATAGGAGTTTAGAGTAAATCGAACAGCAAGTCGAATTTCTAGAGGAACTACTTTTGATGAGGTAGACTTTGCTGCACATCTTCCTCATTTCCAGCCTCATGCTCAACCCGAGGTTATTCCTGAAAAGCCAAGAAAACCTTCAGATACTACGTTCTTCCAACCTCTACAAATGCAATTCTCTGTTACTGTTCATGTGAGTTACAATTCTATTTCTTTTTTGATCAAGTAAACCCCCAAGTAAACCCCCAAGTAAACCCTCTGCTTTGTTCAGTCAGCCATGAATCGAGATGTCTGTCATGAAATGATATGATGGATACATTCTCAGGAAAAATAGCTTCACTTTTTATGAAGTAGATATATAATTCACTGTAGTAATTGTCGAACTCCTCGAAAACTATTGTAAAATAGAATGCATATTACAATTAAATGAATTTTAAAAATAGGAAATAATTTTGAAATATTTTTGTTAGGTACAAAAGCAAATCATGGAATTGATTT
Organism: Isotoma caerulea; assembly: GCA_034696405.1. Taxonomy (NCBI): domain Eukaryota; kingdom Metazoa; phylum Arthropoda; class Collembola; order Entomobryomorpha; family Isotomidae; genus Isotoma; species Isotoma caerulea. The sequence continues at coordinate 15,470 of JAQFZZ010000345.1, forward strand.
GTCGAGGGATAAATAAATATTATAATATTAAATTGAGGACACGTTTAATTTTTAATCACTGTCAAATGTCTAACAACTTATTGTTTTAAATTACAGAGCTTGAGTATCACAGCAGCCTTACTACCATCTTTGCAAGCTCAGTACAAAATGGAAAGCGTGAAAAGTTGTGGCATCACCGGCAGTAAAGCCAAATTTCAGATTCATTTACCAACACACACTTTAAGTTTCACCACTAAACTTACGGTAAGTGTCTTTAAACGTTATTAAAAATCCAAATCAGTTTTTTAATCCAAGCTTATCTTTGATTGAACAGATTTCGGAAGCAAATCTTCCTTCCGCTGCAAGTATTTCACTACCACACATCGACGTTACAGCGGAATATATTCAAGATGGTAAAGGTCCTTCAGATGCTCATATCCTGGATGGAGTAGTTCTTCGTCACGGCAGCTATTTAAGTGCATCTGCAGATATCGGTTCTTTTGAACATTGTTTAACGACAGATCTGCTAAACCATTTAGTTTTTGTTCAAAAGGTATGTCCTTTTGTTTGCAGATTGCGATAGTCTTTTTAATGAATTAACTATTGACCATGAATTAATGTTGTTTCAGGTATTTATGAAAGAAGTTAATGAGGTTGTTCTTAAAATGTCTGGAGGAGACAAACCCGTTCCTCTCTGGGAAGATGAAGGTTCGAGCTCTTTACGAAGTCTTCTGTTCACCTTAGCCGTCCGTTTACAAGGAATTCAAATAACTGCAACAACTCCAACAAATACAGCTGTGAGATTAGAGACAGGATTGCTTGAATTTCAAATGTCTAATCGTGTTCAAGGAATGTCGACATCGAAACACCATCAAAGTAATTTATCTGCAAATAATTCATCCACATCAACCCACCACCAGCATCGCCATCCTTCGTCATTTAACAACAAGGTTTTCATCAAGGCACAAGTTGATGTTAACTTGAGTCTAGGACAACTCATTCGAAATGTCGTTTTTGAAGAAGCTGACTCGGAGTATCAGCAATATGCATTTTTCAAAACGAGAATCGCATTGCGAAATGCCTTGTCTGATGAAATAAGCGGAGCTGATGCAGATAAAGAAGTTGTCCTTATTACATTGACCCGGCCATTGATATATGTTCAACCTGTTGCTGTTGATAAAGCAATCCTTGTGTGGCTAAACTATAAAAATGCATATGAATATTGGAATGAACAACGAAGCTCCTTAAATACTGAAGTTATGGCTGCTATGCCTTCGCAGTTGCACACAGATCGGCCACATATTCCAAGTTTACATGAGCAATCGAGTACCTTGTTCCTCCAGTTGACAGTTGATGACATGGGAATTTCTATTCCATTGAATCCTTCACCTCATGCTTGGAGTGGTAGAGTGGAATCAGAAAATCGTGGAGCAGTAGTTTTGACATTGGAAAGTACAAGTATATCTGCTTGTAGTTCTGGGTCTTTAGTGAGCAAGGGAAAATTCACAGGACTTTGCTTCCGGTTCTCTGACGACATGGTGTCTATGGATGACTGGAAACCAAATCTGCAAGATCCAACTGTAATGAATTTCTGTGTAGTTTCTGAAGGAACGTACGAAGTTTGTTCTAAAACAACCTCTCAACATCAACAAACAGACAACGCGAAATGGTTTTTAAACGTTAAATGGCAAATGGAAGGAGTTGACATGCACGTTGATGTAAATGTTGGGAAGCAGTTATCAGCACTGGGACATACTCTGACAACATTAGCTGCATTTGAAGAAGATGACGATGAAGATGTTTCAGAAAGAGAAAATATATTTAATACTGAAGATATTACTGACTATTCAGGCGGGGTCAGCACTCCTGGACGATCTGTGTCTCAGGTAATTACGTTAAAAATTAAAATTCAGACAATGATTAAGATTGTATCCTGCAATGTTATATTGTAATTCTAATTAATCGTGAAATAATTTTAAAAATTTTTTAGGAATCTGTCGTTTTGCGTCGTCAGAAATCGACAGTTGGGGAAAATCTTCCTAGTTTTTTAACAGATTCCACTCTTGGACCCAGACAAAAACGAAGTTTGCTAGAAAAAGAGATGCAAGAAAGAGTTAGCCTAATTGACGAGTTGAAAAAAGCTGGTGCTTCACCTTCACAAATAGAAGAAGAACGAAAGAAACTCCAAGAACTGGAGAACTTTGCCTTCAGAGATTTCCGACGAGATTGGATTAAGAAACTTCGGCGTCAGAGTACGAGGGCTTCAAGTAAATTTGGTCTTGGCTCCACTAAACCGTTGCAGATGAGGTCAAAGTCTTTAGCAATGCCAACGCCAGAGTCAGAAAAGAAATTTGATGTTGGCAGGTACGTATGGAAATGTTAATGTCTATTATAATCTTATCTATGTGAAGGTGGTAGGTATTTAACTGTTTCTGCCATTAATATATGTTTAATATTTCACTCACACAATTACCGTAAAATTATTGTAAAAATACTAAAAAATATTTTTGTTATGTACAAATAATGGAAAACAGTGTTCGTTAAATTTAGAATTAGAAATATGTGAACCCATATCTCCCTGCTTTGTTAAATGTAGCGTTCGTGTTTGTTGGACGCATTTGACCCTTTGAGATAACGAGGAATTTAGATGTTCTTAAGTAAGGCTTGGAAAATTGAAAGATTGCTTATGGGAAATTTTATGTGTACTTGTTAGCCCTGTTGAATCGGCTTCTCCACCAAGTACAGAGAGCTCCCCACGAGAAGGACCATCAAGGTCCCACTCCCTTCGTTTTAGATCTAAACAAAGGGTTACCTTCGGAGAGACCCAGCGGTACAGTATTCATTACTTGGGCGGTTGTTTTGTCTATTTTGCAGTGCCGGCCTTGTAGTGTAGCTGTTTTTGTTATTGTTGCTTTTCATTTTTTTCCTATTTTTTGTTTAACAATTTTGGGATACTTGCCCTCTTGATTGTTGCTTTTTTATCTATTTATGTCTAACGTTTCAAATCTCTTTCATGAAAACTCATGCTGACTTTTCACTTTTAATTTTTGCTTGTTTTCAATTCAATTATTAATCTTAGTGTAGGTACCTAAAATTATATTCCTAAAATGTTATAGACAATTTTCCGTGGATAGTGCAAATGCCACGACGCCAGATGATGAAGAAGAATATGCAGGGGTATGGTTGGACAACGAGGATACTCCTCAAACTGACGGGTATACACCCATATTATTTTTCTAACAAAATAAAGAAATGTAGAAAAGTTTAAAGAAGTTTTCCTTTATTTCTACAGAGTCGAAGGAAAAGAATTTGGTGGTGGACATTTAACTCCCGGAAGTTCTGTTTCGCATAAAGCACAAGAACCTAATGTAGACTTGGAGTTAGATGTAAAAGTATTTATCAATAGTGGAAAATGTGTTCTACATACAAAACCCAAAGAAGACGATCTGGAAACTCGGTACCCACCAATAATTTCTTTATATAAATCTGGAATAATAATTTCCAACACAAGAGAAAATATTTATCTAATTGAAATGCATAAATCTTTAACATTTTAGCAGTGCGAGAAAACGAAGCGAGAGAAGTGGTTCAGGTTATGACTCATTGCTTCATATTAGTAGTCCATTGAGTTCAAGGAAGGGTCGTCAAAATTTGTCCTCGTCAAGAATTAAGTCTCCTTTTGGAAACGCTCCTGGTCAGACTGATGTTACTATTTTCCACATTCCAGGCCTTGACGTCAAGGTACGCTACTTAAATACTTGAAAACAATTAGCGTTGAGCAATCATTCATGCTTGATTTGTTTAAATAGGTTCACTATGATTCTCATACATTGTATGAAGAAAGGGAACGAGATACTTTACTTGGTTCCCTTAATCGCCCGACACATGAAAGATCAGATTCTGGAAGTAGTAGTGGTACGTTAGGTGGATTCAATGCGGGTGCTGGAAGGAAATGTGGTACGAAGAAGGCTTCACTATTTGCCTGGATAACTTTGCATTCTGTTCCTGAAGAGACTATTATCAGCCCACATATCTTGGACTTTCTTGAGCAGACGCTGGAACCTATACCTATTCCTATGAATCAAAAAAGTTTTGATGGAAGTAGTGGCACAACAGGTAAGCTAATATTGCTTAACTGAATTTTTTAATTTATCAGCAATCGATTAAGATAATTGTATAATCCAGTACTTGTAAATTTTGATTACAGATGCTGCCAGTGGAGTTGCGAGTACTTATTATGCTTCGTTTCCTGTTGACGTTGTTGTTTATTTTCACATGCAACCATCAACATTCAGGTTTTCTTGTCAGCCTATTTCAAGGGTCGAGTGCATGCTAAGATTGCCTTCTTTGGACATAGTATTTTCATCTAAGAGAGCGGAAGCAGAGCATGAGTAAGCTATTTCCTTTAAATTCGATAGATGTATAGTTAACTAACTGCTTTTAATTTAAAAACTTGTACGTTTTACAGTGAATTTTCAAATCCTAATTTATCAACGAATTCACGAAGTCGAAGTTGGAGGTACTCAGCAGATCTTTCGGGCATCAAAGATAAAGAAAGCCAGCAGCTGGCTGTTGGAGGTTTAAGTGTAACTGGTTGCTTGTCCGATTTTTCTCTGTATATTTTTCATCCATATGGTGCCGCAAAGAAACAAGGTAGGTTTGATAATTAATGTAAATTTTGATTTCGAAGGATGATAACATAAATAGTATTTTGTTGAAATTAGGAGAATGGAGTCCATTGAGTGATAATGAAAGAAAAGACTCAGTCAGCATGAACGTAGAGTTTGTAAAACTTCATTTGTCAAGAAGTCGGAAAATACATGTCACGGTTGGTAGTCAAAATTCATCAGATAGTAGAGGCTTCCATCAAAATAACTCAGAAAATCAGCAGGCCGCTATCCGTTTTTCAAGTAAGTATTTCTCAATTATACATAATTAATAATAGTACCGACCGAACGGAATTATAGCTTTGTAACGAAATTAAATTACAAAGAAGTATTTAGTCAGATAATAAGAACATAAAAACTTACCTAGATTCACATAGTACGGTAGGGTCATTCTAGAAAACTAAAACT
>JAQFZZ010000346.1:0-20507 GCA_034696405.1 Isotoma caerulea
CTGTAAGTAGTAGTCTAAATTTTAAAGATGCTCTAGCTTTGCTGCGTTTTTTCTTTGTCTGTACTTAAAATAAGGTTTATGTTAGGAATAAGTAGGTGATATTGTCCTGGAGTACTTAAAAAACTCATCAATTCATTAATTTTAGGCCAACCCATATTTACCTTAGAGTATAGCGCAAAAAGAAACAGTCGTAAATATTTGAAATAATATTAAATGTTTATATTATTTCAGTGGTTTTCTCAGCCCTATTATCTGTGTCCTGCTAACACTGCTTGTCTGTAATGAAGTTACGGGGCTTGAACCGTTGGAAATTCGTTAGCATCAAGACTCATTTCCATCCACTTCTTTCGGTAAGTTCTTAATTCTTTCAATACGTCTGAGCTACTGTTCAAAAAAGCATACACAATTTGTTTAAATTTACCGTCCCCATTGGATGCCTACAACAGAAATGCTTAACGACAAATAAGCCTCTTTACAAATATGAGTTTGGATTCCCAAATCTGCTCTACTTTAGAATAAAAACTAAAATATAAATTTTACAATCGAATTTATTTTTATTTCAGATAGTTTTTCTGCTGATAACGATGAAGTAAACAACCCAGATTAACCTCTAAGAACAATAGCATATCTCCCCAAGCTTATCAACATTGCTGGAACATTCCTTGTAAAGAATATGTTTTTGTTGTTTTTGCTCTTTATTGTAAGGTATAGTTTTAATTTAATTTAGGAAAGTGAAGGGTTATGTGTTTACGTAAAAAATTGAAATATTTTTAAAGTAACGAAATGTTTAAGCGTGATAATGCATCAGTGTTTGACTACATTTTAATGCAAGAATTTTTTTTAACAAAACTGTTCTATTCTCCGTAGTTTACAAACAAAACTATTTCAAAATACATATTTCGCCAGATATAAAATTATAATGAAATCTGATTTCGGTACAGAAGCATAATTGGGAAGATTAATCAATCTTTCCAATGTTGCTTCATAACTTACCATTCACCAATTATAAATTCATAAGCTCTCTAACGCCCTAATTCTTAAGATACATCTTAGATGCTCAATTTATAGTTTTAAAAAGCCATAATTTTGAACTTTTTGTCAGAAATGACAAATTGAAGCTAACATTAACTGGAAACTTTCGTAAGCCCGAACTGTACACTTAATCATTTCGTTTAATAATGCAAGAAACCCTATTTCTGGCATCGATTTTAGGTGCGCATGAAAGTATCTAAAACCAGCAAAACATGCAAACAAAATATTCTCAATAAGCGCCTACATAATTACAAAACAGATCAATTTACTTTAAAATATGCACTTACATGTTTGAAATAGCATATTTTGAATATTTTAATAGTAATTATCTATACTGATTTTCATTCGTGAGAGGTCTTTACATTCATGTTGTGCCTAGCTTCAAAAATGAATCTTTACTTCGTAGACCGAGTAACCGATTTTCTATAAAAACCACAGCTAAGTTTGCAAAAATCTAGTTTTAAAATTTAAGATAGGAGCAACTTTATATTATTACATGGACCAACATTTTAAGTAATACATTATGATAAGTCTCCCAAAAAATTACCTAAAATAGCAATAAGGGTGCGAAACCTAAAATAGTAAGCAAAATGCCAAAGCAAGCAAAAGTGAAAAATTAAATACCTTATTTTGTATTTATTTTACGCATTTTAGGGTCAACCGAAGTATTTAAAAGACTATTTCGTCCTTATTCTCATCCCTGATTATCTAGAACAGTAATTAATTACAGTGAATAAAGATAAATGTTTTCATAAACACTGTCTAACATAATACTTAGACGTATAGTTGAAGATCAAATCGAACACTGGAAATACAACAGGCTAAATATTTATGTTTCAGTCCGTATTCAGAACTTATTCTCACAGAATCGAGACTAACTCTCGGTTCACTTGGCTGATTCAGTAGACTACGCCATGCGGTAATAACCTATCCACGCTACCTTTAACATGGGTAGGTTATAACCGCAGGCGTAGCCGACTGTCTCAGCCAAGTGAACCGAGAGTATACCTAGTGATAGAGGTTGAATCTATATTTTTACTGGGGTATAAAAAACTAATTTGGAACAGTACTTTATTATATCATTTAACGACTTATTAAAAAGCAGCTGAAAGTGACCAAAGTGAAAGTGACCTTAAGTTCATTGAACATATAGACATTTTGATGTAGAGTTGATAATAGAATGAGTGACTGAAATGCAGAAACTCCTATCTTCCTTTATATAAAATTTTAATTGAGTTACAATTTACTAATTTTGTAAATTGCTTTCATCTTAATGTGTAATGAAACAAAAATTCCAATTCCTTCAAAATACATTTCGTCAAGTTATTATAAACCCGTTATTGTGATCTAGATTTAGCCTCTACATAAAAATGTTACTGCAATTGTGCTAATATGTACATAAAGTACAAACTACGATTAACGATGCATAAAAAGCACTTTGCTTGTTAATTTTAATCAAAATAAATCACATTTCCCATTGATTTTTAAAATTAAAGGGTGATAAGTCCGATTTATGGAAATAAGTAAATGGGCAACCAGTAACTACCCACTTACTTCAAAAATATTGTACTACTAACTGAAAGACCGAAAAAAAAATAGTAAGACAGTGGTAGAATGAGGATTGATTAGGCAGAAGTACGTGTGCAATGAGAGAAGGAAAGAAATAGCCTGAGGACAGTCTTTAAAAAATTGGCAAAAAATGTTTTCTTATCTGACAGTTGAAATTAAAAATCGAAATCGGGTGCGCATCCCGAGTACTGCTGCAGCTTCGGCTGAGTTGAATGAGATGTGGGACGTGCACTTCCACACAAAACACTTAGATGTAATAAAACTCGACAAATTGGAAAATTTCTGAAGAAACTTCGAAAAAACTGAAAGCGGGTAACGTACAGTAAATTGAGAAAACGAAGAGTCGCCAAATAAAGGGCGATAAGTCCGATTTATGGAGATAAGTAAATGAGCAACGAGGTTTGATTTTAAGAGGGAAGTGATTTACTTTAAATACAGACCGACACGAATTTAAAATACAAAAAGTGTGAGCTTTTATACTCACAGAAAAGGGAGCTTACAAGAAAGAGAAATCTTAGCTAATAACAAGTATTTCAGGTAGTTGGGTATTTAGGTACCCGACTTAGGCATAAAAGAGCGTGAGAGTTTGCATAATTAGGAAACGTGTATTGGGGTTAAAAAACTGTTAGTTCTTACAAAATTGCCTTTATAAACAATTTATTGAATGTGAACAGGTAATTTTTGTGACATCATTTATTTGATAAATATTAAGAAACACGGAAACCGATTTCATTAATTATCTATTCCTCCTTACACTACGTCTAACCAGCATTTTTATTGTGCGAGTAATAGGTTAGTTGACCATATCCAATCAATCAAGGAAACCAACCATGTAACCATTGTTACTAAACGAGCCAACGTTTCCAAGTTAGTTTCAGAGACTCTTTAAAAAGTCAATAAATTAAAAATAGGGCAAGCTTTATGATTAAAAGCTTAAGATCCATTTACAATCCATTTAATATCCAATTGATGTACTTTTTCAAAACTGTCAAAAACTGAATACATTTAGCGTAAGGGCGTTGTTTCCTCACTGTTTCGAGTGGGACTGGTGAGATGGTATATAAGTTTCAATGCTTTTGGAAACTAGTCTCCCATCGGCTGATTTTTTTCAGAAACAAGTTTGGTAGAAAAAATGGCTTTTTATTGATGGCCCTTTTTCACACTTAAACTCCAGATGCAAATTTTGTTAAATTTGTGTGGACTTAGATTGCAAGTCAATTTAAAGAGCGTTTTTTAAATTCATTTTTAAGTTTCTGGCTATGTATGACAAAATAACAATGATATTTTCAGAAAAACATTGGACGGTGTCAAATTTATAATTTTACACCTTTCTTTCATCAATTCCATCGAATTCATTGTCCACTGTAGCATGCTTTATCACAAAATCTTCAAGTGTCCGAACAAGCTGTTTGGCTACTATGACCTGGATCTGAAGGCACCTTCCAAACCAACTCCATTTGCCCTTGTTCATTTCTTAAGTTGAAATCAATATCCGAATTTCGTAAGACAATTTTGACAATAGGGGTCTAATGTTCTCCTTGTCAGTTGATATCCTCTCGGTAATATCGTCATCCCGATATTTGGGATGAAGGAAATCGTTTATTGTTCCAATTTTGCTAGTCTCTTTGAATGATTGAAAATATGAAGTTGAATTTACACAATGAAAAAACGTTATGTTTTTTTCATTGTGTAAATATAATGAGTCGCCTGGCCCTATTCTTATTGGTGCAGTTGAAAGTCAGTCAATCTATTTCGTAATTTAGATCAGCCCTGGTTACGGAAAAGTATGGATCATACGAATGGATGTTTAAATATTCACTTTCCTTGGATAGTAAAATGTTTCATAAGGGATTTAAGTCACATTTTTTACCAATTGTGACACTGATTGTAAGTTTCTGCTATGTAATTTTTAAGTTCTGCGAAGCGAAAGCGTAGGCTCTAATTGTGCTTTGCTTTGACACGATAAGATGCTTAATTATGCACAATACAAAAGAAGTAGACTTATAAACTCTGCATTTCTACCAATTACCTTTTATTTACCGAATTTCCCTTTAATCTCCCTTAAACACTCTTAAACCTTACTATTAAGACATTCGACCACGACTGCTAAAATTACATTCATATTCATTCTCGAGAGGCGAAACTTACCTCGAAAGGTAAGTTTTTCCTCTCTGCGTTATTGCATATTACACACACATACAACGTGTATTACCATTTGGTAATACTCATTCATCATTTCTTACCCAATATCTCGTTTCTCAACTTGTGTACGAACCCCCACAGGTGGTTTCACAAGTTGAGCGAACAGAGAACAGTTCAATATATAAGTTCTACACTGAACCTTCTACAAAAACAGAAACAGAGGTTGACTTTGATGCTGAATTTGAGTAAATCTAACCAATGTTAGATTTACTGTTTTCTGCTCTTTAGTTATTATCATTGTGAGAAATAATATTTAACAATATTATTTCTCACAATGCAACCATTCGCCAAAATCAATCATCATCATCATGCAAGAAAAATCCTCATAAAAATTATCATAAGAATCGGGTATTTACCCGTACATACTTTCCATATATTTTTTCCATGATCATGAACTAACCCTAGTCAACTTTACAGAACATTATTGAATTCCATGAAGACCTATATTTTTACAATTTATATGTTTGCCATAGTAGATGACCATTTCTTAAAACAATGAAAATATAGAATTTAGAATTGGAATTTAGACCACCGAGCTTGAGTTCTTTTAATCTCGTCTGTTATTCTAATTTATCGCTCTTGCGACTCTTGTCCTGTTCTTCCTTACGTCCTTTATCCTGCTCGTTTTTACGACCCTTATTGGATTATTTTTACCACCTTGATCATCGCGATCTTTACGACCTCTATCTATGCCGTCCATCTTGGTGCTGTGCAAAGAAAACTCCGAAAAGTCTCTTCGAGTATGACAGTTGGAGTCTATTGCTGGGAGATCTGGAACTATACGGACGGACCCGCCTCTGATATAAGTCGGATCTACTGTATCTACTGCAAGTTCTTGTACCCCTTGACTCCGAAGGATCTCAAAATTGTTGGAGTCACTGTCGGAAGATCCCGAGGAAGCGATTTTACTACTAATAAAAGTGTCTGCTACTACTAGACGAAATATCGCGATGGACTGAGTACGACAAGGATTGATCGGTCAATCTCTATTATTATCGCTGTCTCTACTAATATTATTATGAGATTCCTCAATACTTTAATACTCACCTTCTACTACTGATAACTCTAATAACAATGCGACTACTACTGTCTTTACTGGTACTGCTACTTCTACTACCTCGATTAGGGGCTTTCTCGTCGCTCATGAAATTGCCCCTCGGATTTTGTAATTGATTTTGAGGGGCTATTCCTACTACAATAAAACTTATTAAAACAACAATATTGCCTTGTTTTTAAGACAAGAAAAAAATTCGGAACGTGGTGACCACGTCTGCACTCCTAGCTCCCCTGGGTGGGAGAAGCAACCGTTAGTTATACGGGTTGGGCTGTGCTTGCGCACGCTATCCGCTCCGTGTGTAGCCTTGTTTCCTTTATTAAGTTAAGCCCAAGCTGATCAACACTTAGGTTCCCTTAGGGCTGGAGACAAGGACACCGGGAGTAACTTTGCCACACCACATTGACACGAGAACTCAGTATTACCGGCCCTTAACTGCCGAGAGTTCAAGTTGCCCTAAGTCAGCTTAACGAATTTTTCTAAGTCCTTAGGACTAAGAAAAAATCGGCGTGGACTTGCGTGCGACTCGACCTTTTCTATAAATTTCTTAGATTTAATGTATACATTAGTCTAGTCAATCTACTTAATTCCAAAATATATTTAATTCTTTAATTCAATTAAACTAATTCAATTGATAATTCATTAATTAACTTATTGATTAAAATTAATAATCTTAATTCCCAATTAAAATCCCACTTGGAATGAGTATGAATTTTTAATTGAGCTTAGAATATAATTTTAAATAAACGTACACTAAAATAGAAGGCTATACGACGGGGTCAAAAACGCCCCAACTCGCCTCTTGAAACAAAACCAATTAAGTCCTACGATCTGGGGTTCAGATTTCCCTGACCCTACTACTCGAAATTTTCTAAATCCTTTGGACTTAGAAAAAATCGGCGTGGACTTGCGTCGCCGAGTCCACTTTTAATAATTTCTATAGGCTTTACAGAGCGTTATCAATATAATATATATATATATATATATGTATATTATTCGATTACTATTAGATAAGATTTATAATAGAAGATAATGGTCCTAATATATTGAATAATACAATACTATGATAATACCTCTGCTATGATTTTAATTTCGGACAAGCTCAGTTAAGCGGAGTCAAGACGCCCCAACCAGCCGTTCTAAATTTTTCTAAGTCTTTTAGACTTAGAAAAATTTGGCGTAGACTTGCGTCGCCCTTTACACTTTTGATAAATTTTCTGCTCTAAATTTACTTCAATTAACTTAATTCCCTTAATAAAAGTCCTAAAATGCTCGATGAACTTTAAAATATTCCCCGAAAAAATTTAGAATTAATTAATAATTAAAATAATTAATCCCTATTTTCCCGAAAATTTAGTCAAAATTCATGTTCTACCCGAAAGTTAACTAATTAAACTTTAATCAACTAATAAAATTACTTAAGTGATATATTCTGTTTACCCCGAAATTTTAGTTAAGGCCCGAACATTTATGCCAAATTGTTTAACTTCCCTTTGTTTTCGAACAAAAGGAAGGAGTCGTGGTCCCTTAAACTGAGAATTTTAGTACGATACCTTATAAAATCGTAGGGTGTCCGTTGGTGTTTAATCCTCCTTTTTTGAAGATCCTTAAAAATTTCCAAACCTCTCCCCCTCTGGTGGGAAGCGTTGTGCCACTCGACGCTGGGAAAACAATTTAGAAACACTACAGGATAAAAGAAAGCGCTTGAGCCCCCATAAAATGGAAAGCGTTAAAGAAATGGCTTGGTATCCACTTTCCACTATTTACCGTGAGAATCGAATAAGAAATACGAAAAGACCGAATAAATCCTTTATAATAATCCGAATTGTTATTTATTTCTGATTGTTCCTTTTACACGAATCAACACTACATTTACTATTACAATGCTAAACCACGACTGGTAATTATTCACATTCTTACATTTTAGAGAGGCGAAACTTACCTCGAAAGGTAAGTTTTTCCTCTCTTTACTATAAAAAACATATAAACAATGGAATTTACCATTTGTTAACATTTCCTCTATTTCATTTATACTCAAACTCTCTTCTCTCAACTTGTGCACAAACCTCCCACAGGTGGTTGCCACAAGTTGAGATGCACAATGCATGAATTGAGCAAATCTAACTAATGTTAGATTGGCTCAATTCTTGTTCCTTAATTATTATCATTGTGAGAGAATATTATTTTATAATATTATTCTCCCACAGTGAAATGTTTTATCCCTAACTCCGTCATCATCTTTCAAATATAAATTTGGAAGGGTTTGTCAATATTACGAAAAAAGAACTAAATAGACGTAATAAAAATAGAATCAAGAAAATGTGAATATGACGAAAACCATGTGAGTTTAGTGAAAGGTCGTTAGGTATTTAGGATGGAGTGTCGCTATGTAAGTGGGCCAGCAGGATCATGGAAGGGTCCCTCAAAGTGGATGAGTGATGCACCGTACGTTATATAACTCCTAACTGACTTTATATGTGAATAACATGCAAAAGAAATTGGAAAATCTGAAACAAAATTTCCGAAAGGAAAAGTACTCATTTAATTCCTAAAGTATTAGAAAGTTTACAAGGAAAGACAGAAGAGAGAGATTCGAAGGCGAAATGCAATTGCATTTTCCGTCCTTTTAACCCTGATTTACATTAGTTTTTAAATCCCCTTTGGTCAGATCATTAGGGCAAGAATCGGGTAAAAACCCAACTCTTATTCGTTTTTTTAATGAAAAGAATGAAATTGGATGATGATGATGATGACTGAAACGAACCAAACATATCAATTTTAACAATTTTTCAATGTTCAATATTTTTATTAAATTTTACTGTGCTTCACTTTTGCTTGTATTGTAAACAAATTGAGCCAGAGTTTGTAATCACGAGGCATCAAACGTAGCACCGAACTGAGCTATACAAAAGTCTTATCGTAAATATCAGTTTCAATTCAACTCACATCAACAATTAATTGTTGTAGAAAGCATGCAGAAGCAGAATCATTATTTTCCGCTGAGACTGAAAATAGAAATTGTACAATTTCTACTGAAATCCGGTCCAGGTCGAATACTGTGACGGATTGTTTGTCCCTATGCCTTATGTTAATTAGGATTTAACATGTACACGACACGTAATGATAACACATGAATGCAAAAATTATTTCTATGTTATTCTTTTGATGTTATGAGGGAGCATGCATGTATCGGTCTTCAAATTTGGTGGAAGCATTCCAACACATAAAGAAGAAATATGAGAATTAAACACTGAAAAAATTTATTTAGTAAACACAGTTTACAGGGGTTCAATGAAGACATTTTGTCATACTTTTGCAAGTCGCCCGAAGTCACCTTCATGAATTTTGCTGTCCGAAGTCCGAAGGACTAAGAAAAAATCGGCGTGGACTTGTGTGCGACAAGACCATTACTAATTTTTTTTCTAGGCTCAGGGTTAAATGTAAGACTAATAATTAATACTAGTTGTCATTTGATTTACTAACTAATTAAGAATTAAAACCGAATTTTTTAACCGACTGATTTAGTTAACTTAACTAAACCAAGATCTTATATTAGGAGAGGACAGGTTGTTGACTTACTCCTGTTCTCTCTGAATTTTCTAAGCCCTATAATTCTCAGGGGTCAAGTTGCCCCAAGCCTACTACTCGAAATTTTCTAAGTCCTTTGGACTTAGAAAAAATCGGCGTGGACTTACGTCGATTTCACCACTTTCAATAATTTTTATAGGCTTAGCGTTGAAAACCACTAATATTGGTAATAATTCATATACATAAATCTTATTAGATATTAATAATTAGTGAAATGTTATTCTTATACTTATAGTGTACTAGGTATAATCGACATGACTTATCATAGTCGTTTAGATCTTGTACTTCTTATTTCTATTATTAATAATTACTGTTTAGATTTATTACGATTAATATGTATATTTAATCGTTAATAAATCCGACTTAAATTAATTAGATGCAATATTCTAGGGCCCAAGTTGCCCCAACAAGCCACTCGAAATTTTTTTAGTCCTTCGGACGTAGGAAAAAATCGGCGAGGACTTACGTCGATTTTACCAAAATTAAAAATTTTATGTACTACCACCCTTGAAAAAAATTTACTAAAAAAATATATTTTGAATATTTAATTAAATGTTGCTCCAAATATGCCAGTAAAATTATCCCCCAAATTTTTGTTAAAAAATTATGCCCGAAAAGTATTCCCGATTTACCCGATTTCTATTTAAAATTAGGAATAATTAAATAATAAATGAATTTCTTAAAACTTAAAATTTCAGCCCCAAACAACACCATCTACAAAAAAACTTTTATGATTTGTTGAACTAAGCCCCGAATAAACCTTATTATTAATAAAAGTCCTTATAAAACAAAACCTAATCTGGGAAATAGAAAAACCTAAATTATGACCCCCCCGAAAGCAAAGTTAAGACCCGAATTAGACTACTAGTATTTTCGATTATATTAGAATTAATCTTTATACATGGTTTTAACTTTGTCCTAATAATAAACCGAAAAACCCGAAAATTCTATCAAAATTCAAAATTTTTACTTCCTTTGAAAAGGAAGGAGTCGTGGTTAAAAATTTCTACAAACCTGGTATCCGATCAATCGAATATAGTGTGTCTAAGATATGGTCCTAAGGTTGGTATTGCCTGGTCGATGAAGATCCGTTTTCTGAACTTCCCCCCCCCCGAGTAGTAAGCCTTGCTCCACTCGACGCTGAAACGGAAGCACTAAAAAACTATGGGATGACCAGGGAGTTAGTGAGCCCCCATGTGAAGTTAACGTTCTTGGCTCTAAATAACGTTCACTTCGTTCCTTATTTTAATAATTACTCAACACAACCGATTATGAATCCAAATTATTAACTTTTATTACTTCAAATTCCTCTTACATTTGTACACGAATCATAGCAAACCACGACTGCTAACAATAATCATTCATACATTTTTAGAGAAGCGGAACTTACCTCAAAAAGGTAAGTTTTTCCTCTCTTCATTGCCAAACCATGCGTACACAAACAACGCAACTTACCATTCACTAACATTCATCCATTAAATTTCATCCAAACTCTCATCTCTCAACTTGTGCACAAACCCCCGCAGGTGGTTTCCCAAGTTGAGCAGATAGAGAGAACAGTTACTTTCATATAAAAAACTAGTTGACCTCGATGCAAGAATCGATCAAATCTAACTTTGGTTAGATTTGCTTAATTCTGCTCCTTAACTGTTAGCATTGTGAGAAAATAATATTCTACAACATTATTTTCTCACAATTGCAATAACTTTTTATGAAAACCCTCCATCGTCATTATCATAATCTTCATTTTTTTCAATAAAAATCCTAATAAGAATCGGGCATTTAGCCGATTCTTGCAACTTAAATATTAAAATACAATTTAGGTATCCAACCTAGAGTATAGTATGTATAATATTACAATGTTACTTTTGGGTACCTCATCTCTCAAGGTATGAGAGAAGTGGGATGGTCTTCGAGTAAACTACGGTGCTGGTTAGCCTAGGCTGAAGGAAGATCCCGCTACTCGTCCTTATAGTATAAGGCATCGGGTCGACTTTAAGTCCGTGGCCAGCAGCTACGTGCGCCAGCCATAGTACTGCGAAGCAGCCCCACACGACAACAGCCGTTCTTGGTTTACTTGACTCTTGACCTGTCATGGCAAGAGAATGAAATATTTACACTTATGCACTAGCAGCACCAAAGCGGCCCACCCAATTTGAAAATAGCGTTTAGAAACTCCGCCTATTGGCTGCCCCATCAGTTATAATGGACGTTGCTTTTTCACGAATTACCATTTCTAATAAGATTCGTTAATGCTTTAAATCGATCACGAAGGACATATACAATATTTTCTATGTTGTGTGGCGCTTGAAGTATAATTAGATCTTTTCTGATGCAAAATCTACTCGAATAAAACTGTTGTATGTAGGTGTCCAAATCGGTTTTTATCGTTGCGAAATATTGCAACATTGAACAGTGCGAACGAATAAGAGAAAAATATTTGGATATGCATATCTACGACCGAAACTCTACTGTATGTGAGCTGCCAGAGGACGTTTGGACTAATTTACAATCAATTTTATTGACCAATCTTTTAATTATAATTGCTATTGTTGTATGCGTGGCTACATTTTCTTCTACACTATGCAATTGGATACCCATATTCTACTTGAAATACAAGGTAAAACAACCAAAAACCGCAAAAATGCTGAATGATTCAGGGTAAAAAAGCCCAGATGTTGCGAAGAATTGCTACATTTTGATATATTAACTACTGTTAAACTGTTTCTTGAATTGAAATAAAAGCTGTGTTCATTTATGGCACCAAAATCCAAATAAAAATGTGTATTTCGACAATTTATTGATCATATAAATCATGTATGGCATATTTATATGCAGATTTTACTTTATGATATGGCACAAACACTTTCACAATTAACTATCTGAATACTCCATTTCTTCGATTTTCATGATGACGTACTTGTTGTACACGCGGTTGATTAGGGCTCGGTTTTTTTTCGGGATGTACTGGAAACTTAAGTGTGTCCACAAGTTGCACGGCTGCTCAGCGACATACTGTAATAGGTGTAAAGCTACACTAGTTGTAATAAGGGTATAATGGGGAGAAGTCCCTGGCTCTTTATCTGGGTTCAATAGGATGCGGGTGTCTGACGGGTAGAAAATGCCCGGAATAGTATGTAAATGATTCGTAAAAGACTTGAGGGTTTAAATTAATAAACTAAGACTTTATTCAAAGAAAGAGAGAGAAGTGGGTTAACCAAAATCCAATGATACACTGAAAAGTGCAATGTGCACTTTTTCTTTAAATACGATTTTACAAGTTGGTATTACTATTATAAGTATTACTACGTTAAATTGTATAAGTCACATTATGTATTACATAAAAATACCGTATGGATTTAATCATACGAATGTAAGAAGTTGGTCACTTCAGGTAGAAGTAGAAATTAGAACGAAGATTATTAATGGAAATCGTGATTGTCATTAATCATCTTTACTTTAGTAAGAAATGAAAAAGTAGATTAAGTATATTTTTAAGATGTGAAATCAAAAAGAGAGAGTAACGGAATTGCATTGCATTGTCCTTGCAATCAATGCATCTGTCATTCATTGTAACCTTAATAATATGAAATATTATTATCCACCCTAATTGTACACACTAATTTAGCATAGCTGTTCCCAAATCACGGGCCAGCTTAGCGCTCCGTGTTACAGAACAACGTCACGGGTCCACATGGGGCTGGATACCTGAAAGTTTAATGAATTTATATTGAAAATGTTTATTTTTAATTTTTGATTAATGATTTGAATATTTATGTTTGGCTTACCCTGGAATATCTCCTTGAAGTATCACCATCTCGTAGTGAAGGTCGTAGCCCAGTCAAGTTCGAATAAATTCATCCTTGACCATTGGAAATAATTGGCTGCCCACGGCTTTGATTCGCTTGAAAGTAAGGTCTTTATCATACCCGTCAAAATACCAAGCCCGTTAACTGGGAACGTCAATCACCATCGTGGAAATATGATGATCTATGTCCTCTATTGGTGCGTCATCAACATTGGTCGTTCTCCACATCTTGGTTTCTATTGGAATGACGAGTCGGGCAGGTGTTGGAGCACTGGTGTCGTGTGTCTATAAGAATGTTTAGCGGGACTGCCTCATTGTTCTCCACTTTATTTCTCTTTCCCATTTGTATAGAGTTCACTTTCCCGTTTTAAAATATTTGAGAGGGAAACAATCTGGTCCACGTATTAAAAAATTATCGGTTGGTTTTTCTCAAATCGTGTGTTTATTTTCTCAGCTAAGCGTCTGGAAAAGTTAGCAAGTCTCTGCTGGCTTGCTTGCATTCTTTCTTGAGAATGAAAGAGAATTCTCTTTCATTATAATCTTGCATCTCTAAAGTTCTTCTTGTACACTGACCCACAGGTAAGTGTTGCTTACCAAGAATGGGCTTAGAGCAGAATGTTTTTGTTTATATGTATTATTGTTTATAAGTTTATAAGTCTATTCTTACCGGGTAAGATTGGATTGAAATTAAAATTGACCTTTATTTGGGGTACTGCTTTTTAGACTCTGAGTAATAGAATTTATGTGTTGGAAAGAGGGGTCAATTTTGTAATTCATGGTTTGAAAACAAGTAATTTTAGAAATTTTACAAAAACAAGTAAGGGAGTTGTGGTAAATAGGGAAGGAGTTAGGATTAAGAATCGGAAGTGAAATATAACCTACAGTATGTATATAATATTCTGGCATAAGTAAATTATTTTCAGTTAAAAATGTATTATTAGGTGTAAAAAGACCTATGGTAGGACTTTGAAATGAAAAGAGAGGATAAAACTCATAATTTAAAGGGTGAATATGAATTAAATTAGGCATTTTACCTATAGTCACTAAAGAATTAATATGGATGGAGTAGGCATAAGGATTGAGTATAAGTAAACTTATTTTACCAGGAGTGGAGATATATATCTCGGGAATTATTAAATTATTATCACATACAAACTTATCACTAGAGGTAAATAGACCTTGGGTATAGCGTTCAATTGTTAAGTATGTATACTGGAGAATTAGGAAACATTGACGTTTCGGTAATTTAATATTACAAGTATTAATGGGACGGGACAATGTAAAATTTAATTGCTCTGATGATAGATAAAATGGGAGTTTAAAACTACATATTTGAATATATCTTAAAGCAAAGTTAATGATAAAGTTATGTTTCATAATGAAATCATTACCTATATTCGGGCGAATGATTAGGAGTAGAGTGGCATTAAATTTAAAATGGATAGGTATGTTAGGGAATAAATTACATATAGTTTTAAACTTAGCTATGGTTCTTCCAGATACGCCAAGGACTTTTTGCTGTCCAGGTATCGGTTGGAGAGCCAATGAATGAGGGATTAAATTGATAGATGCTCCGATGACGATTCATATTTCCAGAAATTTGCTGTTGATAAAAGCATAGACGATAACCAAATTCTTGAAAGGTCGGGGTTGAGATGGAGATGAGGTGATGCTGGTCCCGACTTCGCGTTACATCTCCAATGGGAGTTTCCCGGATGAGAAGCTGGATGCATGGGGTTTGGAATTAATGCGGGAATCCCGGTTGAATGCTGAAGGGGCTGGTTGATGATTATGAGCAGGATAGGATGGGCTCTGAGGGGGATAATAGTCATATTCGTTATCCACGATACATAACGTAGGAGATTGTACCCATTATAGTAAGGCCGGTACCGTCCCCGGTGAGGTGGGCCATTATGGTAGCCTCTGCCATAATTTCCACGGCCTCGTCCACGGTAGTATGATCCGCGGTAGTGACCTCTTCCGTTGGAGTACCCACGGCTGCCTCGGTAATTGTTGTTGTAGTATGTAGTATGGTGATATTGATTTTGTTGACAATTACCTGACTGGAAGGAGTCTTACCGGGTATAATCTCTAAATTCGCCGCTGGATTAGGGTGCTCCAATTATTATTATTATTTTTATATCTGTTGCGATTTCGCTTTTTAGCAAACCCTAAGCTTTCTAGCTTGTTGACCAATTTGGTTGTGATGGTGAAAACGTCACTTTCGGAAATCATTGTAGCCTCGGTTCCCATAAGAGGTTGGAATTTTTGAAATTGAAGGAGGTGTTAAGATACTTCATCAGTAGTTTTTGGGTTTTTAGTCCAGATTTCGCGTCCAAAGTGGGCAGGAAGTCCTTTTATAAGGTGGGCGATCATGTCATGAACAGACATGCGGCTATTGACCTTATTACATAGATATATAACATGTAAGTTTCAATTGTCTCAGGGTTTGTGAATTTTTTATTACTGAGCAGACCATCATATTCCTGTGGGGAAGATTTGGAAGCAAAGTATTTTTGTAGTGCGGATTTAGCATCGTCCCATTCGAATGCTTGAGCAGGGAAACTAGTCAGCAGCAGCATTTTGTCAGAGTTTAATGCATTGTAACGCAGCTCGAGTTAGATGAAAATGGAGACGGTTTAATTTCTGTTCTTCGGTCCACTTGAGAGTAGCTGTGTATTGTTTGAATTTCCTAAGGAAGGTATTGACATCAGAATCCCCATTGTAATAGGCATCGAATATACACAATAACAGTAATGGACATAGTTGTAGAGGTGATTTAACTGGCAGTAGTAGTAGTCGAAGAAAAAGCTGTTGCAGTAGAGACACTGGAGGAGATTGTAGTAGAGGCGGCCTTCGGGATAGTTGTGGTGTAAAAGAATGGTTGAGTCGAAAAAAGAGGGGTAGTAGGTATAGTGATGACGGTAGAATGAACTGTAATAACTTTCGCGTGGACTTGCGTCGCCCTTCCAAGAATAAAACAACATTTTTCTATTATGCTATCAGCCATGATTAACCTCATAAAAATACTCTAATTAGGCCCGATCCAAAACTTTTTAAAAAATATTACAAAATGTTATTAATACCTCGTAACTAATTACTTAAGACAAAACTCATAAGATTTTGTTTTACTTCCTTTCAAAAGAGAGGAAGGAGTCATGGTTCTTCTAAAGAAAATGTAATGATACGATACCTTGATTAGACCGAAAAAATCGTTGCTAGGGTAGTCCGTAAGGTTGAATTCTGCCTTTTTAAAGGAGTACACCGCTCCGCCCCCGAACTGAAGAACGGCGCGACATTCTCTCGAAAATATCGTAAAGGGACAAAATTGGCACTTAAAGGCAAGCTTGAGCCCCCATCTGATGAAAAGACTGAAACGACTCATATAGACTCTTGACACTGTCTACGCTTTGATACGCTTTGCAAAATAATGTTAAACTCCGTAAACCGAATTTTCCGAATTAATATATAATTTTATTAAAAGAACGTCAAATAAGTACTTCTACAAACCTGTATCATCTATAAACCACGACTGCTTACAAGTTTTAAAAAATCTAACTGTTAGAGAACTAGTTTACTGAATATGACGCAAAATACTTTTGCCGTGTCTGGTTGGAAAGTCATTGAAATAATCTCAAATTTATCGAAGAATGTGAAGTAGTATCTTGAGCTTTACATTAAAAAACTACCTTGGAATAGGTTTTAAGGTAGAAAACAAAATCAAACAAAATCTTCATGATACAAAGAAGTATCCTCATATTTTTTTGTTTAAAATATGATTTTTACAAAAGATTAAGATACCCTAAAACCCGGTTTACATTGCGCACCTTAAACGTTGTTTTTTCTTAAATCTCGAAGAGATTAACATTGGCAATGTAGGTGAAAATAACAAGCGATATAGGAGAGCGAACTATGCAGCGGGGCGCGTTATAGACCGGGTTGTAGGGTAGCTCATTTTAACCAGATCTTTGTATAAGTTCTCAATATTCTTTATATCAAGTAATTACCAGAAAAAACGGCTACATAACGCTGGTTACACGATAATTTTTTAAAATTGGGAATGAGCCGAGCCGAATAAAATTTATTTTTGCAAAATGGAAACAAATACAAGCTACAAGTTTTTTGCTAAAATGTTTTTAATTTTGTACATTTCAATGCAGTTTGCCCCATACCATAATTACATGGTTTGAACTGTCATAGTTTGTCGTAAAAAATATTGAATTTGACCGACTTTATTATTCAAATAAATAAACTCTAATTTTAAATTGCATGTTGCTTTTATGATAACTAAACTAGGTCTCATGAGTAAAATGAACACATTTATCTTTTAAAATTTTTCTTAATCTACTAATGTGTTTTCTATTTCCTTCGTAATCGAATGTAATTAAAAAACTAAAATAAAAGTTAACAGTTGTAGAATTTATTCTGATATATATATATCTGAGGTAATTAACATAACGTTATATGGATTCCAGTACAATTTTTTAAGTATTTGGAATACTTGGCAAAAAAACCTTGCTCAATCACTTATAAATGGAGCAATTATTGACCTTTCTGGTTTCATAGACAATTATTTAGATAATAAATTCGATAAAATTATATAAAAAGGCATGGTAGGAGTTTTGCAATGGTTTTGTAATTGCAAAAGAAAATGTGTCTGATTTTGATACTTTGTGGCATTTCAGTGAGTTTATTTACATACAAATATTTACACAGAGACGAACACATTATTTGCGGAAAATACATTCAAGAAATCATACAATATTTATTTCAGAGGATTTTCACAAAACTTTGGGAATCCAAGTTTACATAACTTTTTATGGTAAATGAGTCATTACTTATATGTCCGAGCAAAATTTCAAAGTATATTTTCCAGACATTTTTTGTCCTCAATATTCCCATATTCAAGCAGAAAAATGAATCGAATCAGTTTTCCATTTATATGTAAACCGTCTGATAACATTTTGCTCATAATTAGTATAAGTTTGAGTTCCTAATTCCAAAGCCAAACACTGATGCATTAAAAAACGCGCTCTGTAATTATAAGTTTCTCAATTAACTGAACAAAATTTATCACTTTATGTACCAAACACGCTTTGAAAAAATGTAGGTATTATTCATTTCATGTTTTTTGTTTCTAATTTTATGCAATAAAACAAAATTCAAAATTATGCATGTTGTTGTTCTGAATTGTTTATTATTCGCTAATTTTTATTACGAAAGGTCACACTGACGTTACAAGCTCAACACCAACACAGTTTTTAATCGACTTATTCCATAATTCCATATGTTTCTGAAGTTAATTGGTTGAAGGAAGAATATTCAGACCAACAAGCGAACCATAGGCAGGAAAGAGCATTTAAATAAAGCATATTTTGCTATTTCCTTTTGTGTTTGTGGTTAATGGATATTCAAAAAACGTCGTCCATTTACAAACTTCGTTTTTATAGAAAACTAAAATGACGATTGGCAGCCACATGTCACATTCGTCTTACAGCAACCCTCGTCATTTGAAATTGAGACAGTTCATGTTATTAAGCCATATTATAGTCTACATTTCTTCTAGGTAAATGCTTCATTATGTTAGGTTTTACTTAAAAGTTAAATTTTTTAAGTTCATTAAAATTACCAGTGCTTGACTGAAAATCAAAAATACCATTGCAATTGTGCTAATAAACTCTTGGTAAACAGATATAAGAAAGTGCTGAATTTGAGAATTATAAATCTCTAAGTACTCTAAGACACAGTGTGTGTTTGTGTGTGATATCTGTCTGTCTGTCGTTTGTTATGAATGTCAAAGCATGACATACTCGTCAAAACCTGTCGAAATGTATAAAAATTGAAATTTGATCTTTGACCTCATTTTGTGACCTCAAAGGTCAAAGGACCACACTATAAGTGTCCTATATTATCTTGTTCCACTCGTCAAGATCTATCCAAATATATAAAACTTGAAATTTGACCTTTGTTTACTTTTGACCTCAATTTGTGACCTCGTAGGACAAAAACGGTTGTTACAGTTGAGTTTCTGACGATTCGTAGATATGAAATCATATATTACATAATTTTTATGTATTCTGCGCTTTGAAGCGCTCATATGCGCGACCATTGCGCTTTGTCGCAGCGCGCTCATTTTCAATACCAAAGGTCAAATTGATGTAATGAGTCCAACGCAAAAAACCCGTGTGTCAAAAGGTCAACCCGTTCATGAGCTACAGTGCGCCAGACGGACGGACACGAACGTTCTCATAAACTGCTTTCGCTTCGCTCCCGCACTTAATAAACATTTGTTATTTGTTTCTGAAAGAGGAATAAACTAAAAATAAAACTCATTCAGTTTACAACTAAAATATTTCGTGAACTATCCCAAATTATCAAAATGACATTGCTCATCATGAAATAGATTAAAAATAATGCTGCACAAGAATATTCACAGAATGAGTTTTAATTTTTTCAGCTTGTGGCGTTCAATCTGCATCTATATACTACGGTAGTTTTATTAAATCTTAAAGAAATGATGCATTTCATGTTCATTTCATATGCATGAATTTCATGTTCACGTCATGTACGTGCATTTCATGTTCATGTCATGTACATAAATTTCATGTACCGTAAAACGCGATTTAGAACCCCATGGGGAGTTAATTTTTCAACCTCCTCAAAGGGGTGGGGCTTTATTCCGGGGGGGATTTTATTTAATGTCCAAATGAGGCTTTGAAAAAACACAAATTTATTCAGATAAATGTTTAATTGCAATACAATTTTGCCTTTATGGGACACAAAAACGTCAAAGTTGTTTTTAATTTTAGCACATTTTTGAAATTTTATCATTAAAACACTCTTTTATGTTTAGCAGTTTTTGTAGTTGTTTACACAAATTAATACACCCAAACAGTATTTATATTTTTTAAAAGACTTCCCGCATGTAGCTCTATTCCGGGTAGCTTATTTGAAAATGTAGTGACAAGGGGTGTGGCTGTATTAAGGGGGGCTTCTAAATCGGGTTTTACGGTAAATGCATTTCATGTTCATGTCATGTACATCAATTTCATGTTCATGTCATGTACATCAATTTCATGTTCATGTCATGTACATCAATTGCATGGTCATGTCATGTACATTAATTTCATGTTCATGTCATGTACATCAATTTCATGGTCATGTCATGTACATCAATTACATCAATTTCATGTTCATGTCATGTACATCAATTTCATGGTCATGTCATGTACATTAATTTCATGTTCATGTCAT
>JAQFZZ010000347.1:0-20455 GCA_034696405.1 Isotoma caerulea
ATAAGTTTCAATCAATCTTCTTGCCTTTCTATAGGAGGGAAAGAAGGACTTACTGATTAAAAGAGCATTTATCGCTTTTACCATTCCATTTTCCGATACTTGAATGCTTTAGATAGGCATAATTACCAAAGTCCGTAAAGTTGTCCTCCTTGCAATCAAACTGCTTATGTATGAAGTTTTTGCAAAATTACTACTAAAGGGAAGGCAGAATGAATGACGAAGTTTAGTGACATTAAGAAGAGCTCGAATCATTTTATCTTCATAAAATAGACCAACATTGAGTGGAGAGAGGAGATCGAACTATTTTTTATCTCTTTCTCAGTTAGATGGATTGGGTTATTATTATCTCTTGTGCTCAATAAATTACTACAGAAAATGAATCCATCGAACCATAATGGCCCATCATGATACTAGAGTGGGCTCCCTTTATGCCATCTCTACATTATAGATTTCCGTCAACTTTCACCACGAATATACTTGGATGCGTCATGTATTCTTACTGATTTGACGTTAATATTGGTTGAGTAAGTACACCCAGGAATAATGATCTATCTCTTGGACGGGGTTGTTCACTGTTCGCAGTATTTTATGACCAAAACTCATTTAATTTCTCTCAAGCAACCCTCCGTTTTTATTACTGCGAATTTACTACTTCCGCACAAACGGGTAATACCAACTGCATAAAATGATCCCCATCCATAAAGTACTTTTCGCTTGTGTGCAGTTTGCAAATGAGGAGCTTGGTTTGATGCAATTCCTACTACAAGTTGTAAACTACACTTGCAAAAAAGTAATTGTTAAAGGGTGCATTATTTTGTTCATAAATTAATGAGTTGTTTCTCATTTGCACAAATATCATTCTGGGTGGGGGAGACAGGTTGATCAAATGTTGTTATTATGACATTTCTAAGGCACAAAAAGTCATAAAAATGGTTGTAAATTTTACCCACTTAATGTATGTATCAAGATATTGAGAATTTGGCGACGTGGGATCGTAAAATATATTGATTGTGTCTATTATGAGCAGAAATACATTTTTCTTATCATGAATTGGGGTGGTTTCCAGCCAGACTACTTGAATATCATGAAAGTATTCACCTGGACTGACATACACTAATAAAAGGGTTTATTGGTTTCCACTCATTTATGTCTATCAGGATTTTTAGTGTTTGTAATTATGATTGCTTTTGATAAAATTGAATGTGAATGGAGATGAATGTTCTAAAACTAATTGTTCCATATAATTTGATCGGGTTTTAAAATATTTAATCAAACACCAGTTGTGCAACGGATTGCGAAATTTATTTCGTCATTTCTATGAAATTCCAATAATTACCCCAAAGCGCAAAGCCTGTATTACAAAATCTATAAAAATTATCTGTTAAGCAGTCGGGCTAAAAATAAGTTAAAATAAATATTGACTGTGCATACAAAAAAAAACTGAAAGTGTTCTAATTCTATTTTCAAATGTAAGGGACCGTATTTTAGTGTATCTTTATAGGTGAGCAGAGGAGAATAAAAAAACCAATAAAATAATGTAAATAAAATGTGTACATACGTAGTATTGGAAATGCATAAATAACTATATATATTATATTATTATTATTATCTTCCAGGAGGTAGTAGGTAGGGTTAGGGCAGAGGGTGAGAGATTGAAAAAGGGTGAGAAGTTATGAAATAAATGAATAAATTGGTGCACATCCATCAACCCAAGTCATAAATTACTCCACTTAAGATTGAGATTGACAGCTGAGTAAGAAAGAAGATGAAGGCAAATGCAATGAGCTTCGTTGTAATAAAAATAAAACTTTATTTTATGAATATGTGAGAAAAGAGTGTAATACTAGATGAATAATATCTCAAGAAAAAAAAGAAACAAGTAAAAGTGAGGAGTGTTGTTGTCTTCTCTTCAAATGAATATTCATAAAGAGTTCTTTCTGCTTTTCTATTCATCTTTAAGTTAATGTTCTTACTTATGAGTCCTTCTGCATATTCTATGTATCATCATGTGTAACATTTGGATTAGGATAGAAAAATCCAAGAAAAATCCCTCTTCTACATTCTGTCCTATCTTAGCCATGGTGGTGACTAGAAAGGAGGATTATTTTAGTGTCAGAAAAGTTGAGGATTATTTGATAACCTCAAACCAGCAAACAGACATAAATCTAATATTCAGAAAAATAAAAAAAACACGAAAAAAAGAGCAGTGAGAGATTTCCTTGTTTGTTAGTTGTAGAGATAAGAGAAATTATTCGCCCTCTGACTTTCTTCATTTTTTATGGTAAAGGAATGGGAATTTAATCAGAGATGAAGATTTCTCTCTTATCCTAAGTACAAGCATCAAGAAACATCCGCTGAAGATGAGTTGCTCCTAACATACCACCTTGCACTATGTATACAACTGGATGCATACGAGATGAAATTATCCATGGATGAAGAGTTTTGGCTGCTGCAAAATCTAATCTTATCTTCTGCTGATAAGCCTGTAGTCATCTAATTAACTGAATAGATGAGATACTAGAAACCAGTCAGTCAAAGCCTTTTCTGTAAAAATTCGTTTTGTACATTTCATCCAACCATTATTATTATGTGGATGGAGAAAAGAGCTGAAAATGGGAAGAAGATTTTGGGGAAAATAATGTGATTGACTAGCCGAAGGGCAATTTGGGGTAAATCCTCCAGAATTTTCATGCGTGTGTACATTTTCCTGAAATTTAACAAATCACAAACATCCGGATTTAGTTGGTTTCCGAAATAAATCTACAAATACCTGTAGCCAAGTTGTGTAAAACATTCATTTACAGGAAAGGTTTGAATTCTCGATCTTTGGTTGTTTGAAAATATAAATGCTCCACGTATTTTACGTATTTGCTACTTTAAGCATTATTAGGACGTTTCGAAAAATATTCTTTCATTTTCTACTCATTTTTAAAAATGATTTTTGTATCTCTGCAAGATTTTATAAATGCGTTAAATTCCTAAGAAGGGTTTCGAAAATGTCATTGTAGTATTAGTAAAGCAATTTGGAATGACATGGCAAAAGCCAGTACGATAAGAGTATGACAGAATCATCTTTTTACATCGTTATTTTTAATAGTTCCAAATTACATAATGATATATGCTATATAAGTAAACTGGGAAATATTATGAAGGCTTACATCTTCCATACGTCGATTGCGTACTGGACGTAACAACTTCTATATCGTATTTAAGGACCGATACGCTGAGATGAAACAGTTCTACTAATAATAATGTTGTAAATCATGAGGGAATATTTTTTCCTTATCGAAAAGAACCATATCATTTGGTACAAAGATATTTAAAGGAAGATCTTGAGAATCGCATTGTAAAAAAGATGACTATGTCGAGTCGATGATGTGACAAAGGGTAAAAAAGGAAAGATGAATAAAAGAGATTCAATAGTTGACCCCCCCCCCTGTGGACTCTCGATTGAATGGGAAAAGATGGGAAAAATTCTTCTTTTATTCACAATTCAAGCAAATCCTATCCATCTATTCAATAAAAATAGTCAACCTTTTATCTGCTGTGGGGATTCACACTCTTTTCCAATTCCTAAATCCTACTCCTAAATACACATCATAACGACCATGAGATGACGAAGACAAAACGAGTGGCTGATCTGACCGACCTTCTTCTATCCGTCCACACTCAACACTTGTATAGAGAGATAGAATAAGACGATAGTTTCATGAAATGATGACGATGACACATATAGCAAAAGTACTGACTGTGTCCTGTGACACTGACAATAATAATGTTCAGGGTGTCCACCCAGCCAGAGGGCTGAGGTTTTGGATCTTGAATCGAACGGAACGATGTGCTGTGTGAATATAAATGTGAACGTCTAACTTGAGATGAGTCAGTCTAAATCCAAAAGATAGCAATTCCTATTTCATTTTTATTAATAGGGAAAGTCCACTCAGTATTTTAGCATAGGTCAGCTATTTTATAAATGTCTTCAGCAACGACTGGACATGGACATCTACTATGATGAGATAGCACATCATCTTCACGTACCTAATATTTACTCCAAGATTCTGAAATAAAAATTGGGTTCTGTCAAACCCAATGAAAGTACTGTCTTTTTGAAATTTTCAGCTTTCAAACTTTTCTTAAAATCAGCAGGTTTGTCCACTCCGATTATTATTAAAGTTGTACTGTTTTCTTGTACATAGTTAAAGTAGACAAGTAGACAAGTAAAGTTGATTTACAGTCACATTTGATTTTAATTTGGCTATATTGTTAACACAACTGTGTATGAGAACGTTTTGTTTTTGTGGTTACACACATATAGGTCGAGTTCAAAAGGTCAACTTAAGCAATGTGTTCGATTTTTGTTTAAAATGCTAAGATTTCAAA
Organism: Isotoma caerulea; assembly: GCA_034696405.1. Taxonomy (NCBI): domain Eukaryota; kingdom Metazoa; phylum Arthropoda; class Collembola; order Entomobryomorpha; family Isotomidae; genus Isotoma; species Isotoma caerulea. The sequence goes on from JAQFZZ010000347.1 coordinate 4,381, forward strand.
AATCTTGCTTTCCATGCATGATTTCAAAAATGTCTGTATATCTGTCATATTCCTCTCTACGATCCGTGGAGCAGTCATTTGGGAGTATTTTGTGAAAGCCGGTTGTAATGTCTGTCTGTGCTTTATCTGTCAATGAGTACCTAACAGCAACTTTGAATCTTCCTAGGTCTGGAAGCGACCCATTTCAACAAAACTAAAAGCTAAAAAAAGTTTTCCAAGTTTATACAATTTAAACTTCCAACTACATTTTAACAAGTTCTTGTTTTTCCGTTATTGAACTCTCATTAGGTTTTGGGTTTGATTTCATAATGTTTTTGTATAAAATTCTGATCCTGACTTTGACTTCAATGAGATGAAAAAAAATGAAAAGTATGTTCATCCCTTGGAAGTTTTGATCTGGGTTGATTCACAAGGGTAAACTTTGGTTCATAGAAAGGGGAACACAAAACAGACCGGTTGTTTTTCTTTCAATCTGTCAACTTAACCGTGTAGGGTTGAGGGATGGATTTTGTCTCTTGCTTTTGTACCTAAGATATAATAATGTTGAAGTGCAATTGGTTCATTCAATTGCACGGCTACTATCTAAATATTCGAAATAAACTTTAGTATATGAAATCGTATCCAGAATCGAAGTTTGTAGAAACAGAACGTCCGTCTCTGTGTCTGTCCACATTCAACTCCGACAGGGCTGACAAGACTCAAAATTTCTGTTGATCAAAATCACACACTTATGACAACCTAGACACTTCATAAGGGATGGATGGATGAAATGATAAAAAATAATCTTGCTGTAATGAGCTAGAAATAAGGGGGAGTATAACAAAGTATTTATTTTTATGGTACTATTTGGTAAATCATTATAACCATTAAAGTCATACTGATTTAAGTTTTAGAAACATTCATCTTAAAAACTTTTTAAAAATAGAAGAATAAAAGGATTATAAGGTTTTCAATATTTTCCCAAAAGTACCACTGACGCAATCATAGTGATATGATAGGGAATCAAACGATTCTGTAGTTCATCATTTTCCAAAGGGCATTTTGCGAAACAATTTTCCAAATATTTTTCAGAATAGACTAACGTTTACAACAACTTTCTTAAGTCAATTATAGGAAAATTTCCCCACTACTAAATATAGTATTTCGATTTTGGAAAAAAACGATTATCCAAGGGACAAAGCGGTTGGTAAATACCATTTTTTTACTCTTTGGTCCACTCAAAAAGTCTTTCTTCAAATATGTTTTATATCGTCACCTATCTTCAATCTCCTTTAATCGAGCCCCGACTATCATAATAATGTTAGTTTCTCATCTAGTTTTTACGCTTTCCGTTTCAAAATGACACGTCAGCAAGTAAAAGGCGAAAGATGTGATAAAAGACCGAAAAGGGGTTGATTGATTGATTGGAACTGGGAGTGGACAGCGGATTTGCCAAAACCGTCTGCCTCTCACTTTGTCCAAGAGATGCTTTATGTCCTTCGATAATACTGCTGACTGGACCATCCCATCATTTTCACCTATAGAAAAGCTATCCCTTATACATGCGTCTTTTGATCTAGATAATGCCACCAGCAATTTTCAGGAGAGAAAAAACTGGACAATTAAGAAAAAAGAAAGGCGGACATAATAATTATGATAACGTTGCAGCAAGGAATTATATATTTCTGGAAAATGTGCACCGTGCAGCTTGCTATAAATGGAAAATGAGGAAAATGTCATCTTTCTTCCTAAAGTATCCTCTCATATGCTGAGAAAAGCTTCATGATTTAAGACACGATTGGTCCAACAATTCAAGGAGCCTTGCTTGCCGATAAACCAGCTGCCGAATTTCCCATTCCATAAGATACCTTACCTTTGCTTTCTCCTAAAAGTGCGAAGGGTGCAAGGCGAAAGTCTCATATCTTCTTAGAGATGCTCCAAATCAAACGGAACATTTTATATAAAATTATTATCAAGACAAGAAAATAGCTTAACCGAAAAATTCTACCGAAAGGAAATATTGCTTCCTGCCCTTCAGTTCTTCTTTTTCCGCATCCCGCAGGGGTATAAATAAATAGTAGCATTATATTATTATATTCCCTTATTATTACTCATGATGATGAACAGCTCATCTATTATTTTTCCCTTGTCATAAACTAAGTAATCTTATCTTGGGGATGGAGAAAATACTGTCTAAAATAAAAGCAATGTTTATAAGGGTGGTGAAAGTGCATGGGTCTATCTATGTATACTCTGGCTTAGGATCTAACATTTTGTGGTATTGAGAGTATTGACACTCTCTTATCTTTAGCATTTAGCGGTTATTACCTTATAACATACTAAACCGCTACACGAGGTTGGAAGTTGGAAGAGTGGATGAGAATTCATGGAGCGCAGGCAGATAACCCAAGAATACTGCTTTCTCCATAGGATGATGTACTACATGGTGGAATAGATAGGACGAGGGAAGTTATGGAGCAGTTGATTGAGTATTTATTATTAGGAACAGGAATAAGCAGGATTTGTTCAGATGAATAAGAGTTCAGTTTTGGTTTGGGTGGATGAAAAATTGAAGAAATGGATACACAAGGCATCTCATAATTCTTTTCCCTCCCCGTCGCCTTTCTCCAAGTACTAAAGAGAAAAGACAATAGATTTCGTATAAATATAGTTGGAGAAAATGTGTTTACAAACTTTAGTCCTGAGCTGATCGAGAATGTTTGTCCGTAATCAATGAGACTATTGCCTGCTGAGACGGTGATGTATTTGGCAAATTTGCTCCGCTTCAGGAACCTCACACTCACAAAGAAAGCGAAAACCCCTTCTGAAGGGTACATTTTATCTTGAGTCTTGTACAACCTTTAATAGCCCTAGAGTGTTTTAGGTTGGGTTAGATTAGTCATAACTTCATAACGTTCAAGTATCAAGAAAGCAAAGGGAGTTTTAGATTTTGGTTAATAATACGGTATATCATCCCACATGGGGAAAGTAAGTTGCAGGTTGGAAACTTTCACCACCAAAGCTCACATGTGTAGGACTGTGAGCTGGAGAGTTTACTTGCTTGGTATCAATATCACCCCAGATGAATTAAGGCTGACAGCCAATACCTGATGATTTTGAGGGATGATGACAGATCAGCAAACAGTAGAGGAAACCAAACCAAACCACGAAGGAAGTGTGTGTTAAAAAAAGATGCTTCTCCAGTAAGTACGAGATGAAAGAGTGCAGTCCTAGTGGCAGATTATAAATTGGCAAAATTAAGTTTTTGAAAACCTCTGAAAGGAGTAAATGTAAGGGAAGTGAGAGAGGAAGAAAGGAGTTTTGAACAAAGTGTGAGATGTTGATGTTCTTATGGATCTTGGATGGATTATTATGTCCGTGGTGGGTGGGTAGTTATATAAGACTGACTATATACAGTGTGAAGTCTTAGTCTTAGTGCATCCTTGGCCTGGGAGAAAGACAAGAGGTAAGGAAAAGAGGAAGAAGAAGGATGGATGGATGGGAACGTGTTGGACGGACGGGTTGACGGAGACAAAACGATTGCTGAATCTCCTATTGTTCTTCATCTTCCGCCTTTCACCTTCTCATTCTCTGCGTTTTCCTAGAACATCTTACACAGTAAATGTATAGGAAGATTATTGTACTGAAAGTGAAAGTGCGGGCATGATAAACTTTTACTTGGTGCACTTTCACTTTTAGTTATTTCTCTACCTACCGACCGACAGTAATATCGCAGAGTGCATGTTAGCCTTGAGTGGGTGGATTGATACATAACCTTAATCTTTGTGTACCATTACCATTTAAGTAAATAGTTGCCAACCGTTATGGGATTTTTTTCGAATCAGATTTTTACAAAGTGATGTTATTAGTCAAGGAAGAAGAAAACGGGTATTATATTAAGACTCGGTTCTTACGTTGTTTGAGACATTTCATGTCATTCTGTTATTGTCGTAGGTTTTTATAACATTTTGAGGGTGATAATAAATTTCAATTTTTTGGAAGAAAGAAAACTTTCAAAAATTATTGGTAGATTGGTAAGGTGTAAAATATATTGTATCAATCACATTGTACATACTCCAAATATTTTAAGAATATAAAGAGAGGCACGTGGCGTGGCAGATTACCTTTCATTTTAACCAGTTTGAAATTAAGGTCAGCTTTTATTTCCCCCTTTATTAAGGAAAGAGAGATCTTCAATGTTACACCAATAAATCCACCCTGTTTTCTCAATCATTAGGCCAAGTCGCTGCGGCAGTTATACAGAATTAGTTCATCGAATAATAAATGGTATTTGAATAGGCAAGATTGTCAAAAAATATTCTCCTTAACTCAGTATTCCAATTCTACATTATACAAGAAAAAACTGTCAAATAAGAATTGAACACTAGGACGGTAAATAGAAATCAAGATTTTGATTTAAACGGAATGTCGTTTCTTTAGACTTAGCAAGAAATGATAATCATAGTAGGGGGCATTGAATTGGAAATGAAATGTGATACATGAATGATGGAACCCCGCTGAAGGTGTGGCATGCATTCACATTCATACGTGTACCTATATTAAATTGCATGTATTGGATTAGAACTAAATATTTGATATTGGATTATTATCACGTTGAAATTTCCCAAGATCTCGGTCCACACTCAAGTCAAATCAGACTGATTTTAAAAATGCACGTTTCAGAAATGTTTAAAAATCTTCAATTATTTCTAACGGAGTGTATTTAATCTTGAACGAAATCTAAAAGTCTCCATTTGAAACTATTTCTTCGTCATCCGTTTAAAATGAAATGTTTCTGCTTTATGTTTTACAATGTGCTTGAAGAAGAGATGGCTTAACTCTTAATAGGGAACCTACATCGAATCGACAATGTTTATTTATTTTCCAACTATAAGAACAACCCCTAATTTGAAGTTGAAAAAGTACAGAGAGCTTGAACTTGCACTTTACTGCAGTACATGCATAACACACCCTACTAGCAAAGTATTTTTGTGCAAAGAAGATTATCCTCATGTTTTATACTTGTACATGTCTTTTTGTAACGAATCTGTAAATCTAGCGACTGTGGTAAATCTAGAACCGGTTCGAATTCAAGAGATGTGACTTAATTTATTTTTACATGGGAATCTTCTAACAAATTCTAAGTAGTTTCTCACTCATGACATATTTCGAGAAAGTACCAACCAGTAACAAGTAAATACATACTATATGTATCTATCTACTGCACAAAGCTTTATTAGGCTGGAATGGAATATATTTACCGAACCTAACAAATGCATAGTATCAAAGTGTCATCTTGTATTTACATAAGTATGGAGAGAGTATTTGTTAACTTAAATTTTTTCGCAGTAGAAGAAATAAGAAATGATAATTTGTATTTCTTTCAGATAGAAAAACACCAACACAGATACACACGCTCGTTTTCTCAGATAATGTACCTAATTGATTTTGCTGACTTAAGTGATTTAGATTTTTGGATTAGGCCATATTGATTTAAACTGCAATAAAGTGAACCATACAAGGCATATATGTTTTTTACAGCATGTGAATGTGTGTAAAAGCAGACCACAGGTGCTAATTTAAAATCAATAAAAATCACTTGTAAAAACTCACCAGACTTGAAATCACTGATTAGATTCTCTCTTCTAGAGAAATAAAAATCACACTTGTTTAATGGAAAAAGAATTACGGCCGTAAATTCTCAGGTTCTGGGACATTTGTTACCTGCCTCTTTCATTCAATTTATGCTTTACATCTTCCACCTAAACCCTGTCGAGGGTTTACACACACTTACACATTTTTAACTTAGTTTTATACCAAAGAGAAAATACGATAGATTTTGAAGATACTGAGAATGTGTCTGTTAAGAAGCTGCTGGGATTTTACATACGATAAAAAGAAACCTTCAAGATAAATTTGTAAAATTAAATGAATGTACTCAAACATGTTGCTCACACCCACGAAAACAGCATATCTTAGGAAGATAATCAAATTTTGAAGTTTGTATACTATCAGACAACCTACTTTTGTAAGGTATTCATTTTTAACTGAAAATTGCATTTGAATTAATTTGAATTTTAAAATAGTATAAAAAACAAAATATCAATTTACCTCCGTCAACTTGTATGGTTACTCCCATTGTATCAATTTATTTGACACCTGCTTCACCTCCAAGACTGCTGCTGCAAGCTGATATGCTAATTTCCCCTCTGTTTTACATTATCCTAAAGATTGTATAACGTTAGGGTGGAAAGGTATTATTTTAAAATGCAAAATGAGGTTTAATCGGATTGTCTAACATTCTACAATTGTGTAGTAATTATTCATCATTCATTAAGATCCATGAGTTCATTAATCTTAGAAATTTGCCGTTTCAAAATTATTTTGAAATTTAAGAACTTAAAACAGCCCTATTGCTTATCTCTTGTTTAAATATGGCCTATAAGTTTCCCAAAACTCGTTATGATCTTAACATTGGTCTGTACTTTTGTTTCTAATAATCTTCGTAAAAGTAGTGTACTATTCTTGTTTTTTGACTGAAGAGCAAGCCAAAATTTTATTTGTTGAGCTTGAGTTGATTTTAGTTTGTGTAAAAAATAAAGAATTAGTTATTTGATCTACGTTCCCATAAACCTTATTGCCTATTACATGCTTGCAGCTAACTCAACTTATCTGTGTTTTAATCAGGGACAATTTGACAGTTCATTTAAAAACAGGACTCATCTACGAGTTTAAGAATATAGAAAGATAAAAATTCAGTCAAATCTTTCCAATCTTCTTGAAACATTTAGAACCAGTTTTTTTTGTTTTATGCTCAGAGGGATTTATTTAGGTATTTAATACTGTAATTCGACTCACATATTTATTTCCATTTGTTGTTTCTTAAGTTCATATCCAAATTTACATTAAGTTTTCAGATTTTGTCTAGAAAGAATAGAATTGAGATGAATAGTGTATTTTATGAAACAGTATTTTAAATCATGTGATCTTCCTAAAAAATTTGTTTCAAAAGATCGAAACCTTTTCAAAAAGCCATTAAATAAAGAAAATTCTCTGTCAATACACAAGACTTTCTCCCAATAGTTGGCCAACTTGTTTAAACATTACAGACAGACTCTTGTCAATTAAATCTTCAAGGCATATTAACCTTCATTATGGAAAGTGGATATTAATTGGATAATACTTAATACGTTTTGCCAAAGCTATGGACCTTCTAGTTAAATCTTACTTAATCCTAGCATGATATGCTATAACAATCGGGAAACGCGCAGTTTACATTTCAAAGACAAAAGCATCACAGTGTCTTTCATGTCATGGCACATATATCGTTCTGATTGTTGTTTTTTACTGAACCATCGCATTGCCTAGGAACCTTTGATTAAACCTTCTAATTTACCTAGTTCTAAAGTTCTAATAGTTCAACTCATTTGATTACATTCAACCAGCCGTTGAAATTCTTCACCATTTATGCACATCATCATGTCACGTCAATCCTTTCTGATAAATCCTCGTATACACTTAAGATGAGCTCATCAAATGATAATAAAAGCCAGCTAGTTGTTACCTATGGTAGTTTTTATAGCAGCATAGTAGTTGAAATCATTTGTACTCATTCACCCAGGATAACCTTACATGTTCCAAATTCTACTTTAATCGTTTCATTTATATCGTGTAAAATTCCAGTAGAGGCAATATTATACGGATGATGCGATGTGATGAGTCAAATGATGTTCGCCTGAAGACTACAATTTTACAATTTGCTTTACGTTAAATTAACCCTCATGCACCTTGTAAACTTACGTTCATGCTAATTCATCCTACACTAATATTAATTATCATCATCATTATTATTTTACTCACTGCGTGTTCCGTCTTTCAATATGTTTCCAATAACTCTGGAGCCAGGTTAAAATGAGAGAAAAATTACACCTTGAAATGCTCAGCTGAATAGACGATATTCCTAGAATTTGTCCAGCGTTAGTCAATATATTCCTGCTTAGAAGAAGTACAATTGCTAACATTAAATGTGTAACATCGCATCTTTAAACTAAACGTATTTTTGCAATGCAATGTAAAATTGATTTCATAAGCAAGCATTAACAGTGTAAGATTAATCGGATTTAGATTAAAGGAATTTAGTTATTGCGTAAGGTAAAATTTGGAATAGTTTCTACTGTCAAATATGTCCATGTCATGTCAAATAGAAGTTGGGAGTTTGGATAGTGGCTAACTGATGATGGAAGGTGATCACACGAGCCTTATTATTATTACACACCATGGAGGACATGTATTCTGGATTTTTCACACCCATCAAACAAGGTAGAAACATATTAGAAAGTTGAAGCCAACAAGCGATCAAATCACCATCCATAATAATAACACTAGAAGAATCTCATTACAAGACAACACATGCTATCATTTCTCATACCTCGTCAGCATTATTATACCACACAACACAATCATCATCCCCTATGACCATCATCATCATCAAATAAAATTTAAAGTAGTAGCAAAGCACTGATACTGACAGCAGTTACAGAAGTAGCAAGCAGACCCGGTTTAAAGGTAAGAAAGTTAAAAGGGATGCATCGTCTAAAGCGTTTCATTTGAAGGCAGACACTAGCCTGGCGTATAGGATTTGGTTTCGTTTGAGCACCCTGAGAAAAAGGGAAATTGAAAAAAATGCAATAAGAAATGTGGGTAGTTATCTTATAGAAAAGTGGTAATAACAATAATAGTAAAGAAAAAGGAAGAATGTGGGAGCTTGTTAAATCATAACAAGGTTGGTGGGGGAGAATAAACACAATGGGAGATCGGATGGGCCACCCTCGCAAAAGTCAAGCCTTATTAAAGGAACCGTATGATTAGCGTCACACATAAACGAGCCTCTTCCCCACCACCACAAAATTATCATCCTTTTCCACTTTTTTCACCTTCTCTATATTTTTCATCCCTTCAAGAGATAAAAAAATAAAATGTAAAAACATCACATTATCATCATTATTATTAAAGAATAACCTCAGGAACCACATCTAAGAAGGTATGGACGCACAACAGAAGAGCGCAACTTGTATCTCTTTAAAACATGCCGACGTACCTTGTCCAAGTATACAATTCGATGGACACAACAGATGGACTTAACCATCCAGTATTATTAAGTTCTAGTCAAGCATTACATCATACATCAATTTAACTATAAGCAATCTTACAATGTTTCATCTTTTAACTCCGAAAATCTAAAAGGGATAATTTTCTGGTGAATTTAATGTGAGAGTTATCCAATATCAAATGAGGTGTTTCATCTTTTACAAAATTTACGTCTAAGTTTAGATCAGCTATTGCTTTTTCACCATACTGATTTACCTGTTGTTGATAAGCTTATCTTCTATGAAATTATTTTATGAGAGGAAATCAATCTAGACTTACTTTGTAGTGAAATAATGCAGAATATCTGCATTAATGGAACGGAATAGAATAAGAAATGGAACGCTTCAAGATAAGAAGGAGGAAACTACTTGCATATACAATAAAATATAAATTCGTAATCTGCGAATGCAATGCAAAGAGTTATTAGAATAAAATCTTAAAGTTTCGTAGACGGCTACAATACGGAGAAATAAAATTTCTCAGTGCTTCTAGCAAAATACAGATGGAAAGAAAGTGTATAATTTCCTCTGAGTTGAAAATAAATTTTTTATTCAATTTTTGAGAAAATAACGCCCATAAAAATATTCCATTTTCAATAAATTATTTCATGTTTTTCTTCATTTCCATCCCTTGTTTCGTTTCATACCTTAATTCAATTTTGGAAAAAATTATACAGTAAATGAGACAAGGAAAAGGTATTGAAACGAGGTAATAAGAATGTTGAATCATATACATAGTTAATATCTGTGATGTAAGCGATGGACAATGATGAATCTCCTTTTTAGTTAGTTATTGAATTTTATGAATTTAGACAGACAATAATGTATGTTTTTCCATCCATTGTTGTATTCATATAAAAAGTTAGGTTAAGTATGTGTTATGTTTTATTATTGTTATTGTTATTGAATTTCATAAACATAGCCGATGCTTCGAAGAAAATTATGTGTATATTTATATTCATATATTGGAAGTAATTCCAGCGTGGTTGAATCCACTCAACAAGCAAGTCATTCATCTATCCATCCATTCCGAACATACTTCAATGTTTACAGATGCTCAATTTATCAATAAGTAATTGACGTAATGTCAGAGCGTAGTCAATGTTTGAAATTTTATTGTTGTAAAAAAGGTGTTTTTGAGGGAGGAAGATGAAGTGAAAACTGATGGATTAGGGCAAAAGCGTGACAGCCGAGAAACTGTTTTTTCCCATGATTCATTATTCTTCTCAGACTGTCATATTAAAATTTATTAGATGGATGTTTCATCCACACATATGATAGAGCTCCTATACATACATATTTATATTATTTTAATGGCTAGTTTCATCTTTAATAATTTTGAAGCATTTTTACATTATATAGATTGGAGTATGTTCTCCTGGATTTTATTACATTGATGCATTGCATCATTTATGGAACATATGCATATGAACAATATTGCATAGTGTATACATCATAATAATTTTATGCATATAAAATTATAAGGAGAGTGAAAATATGGTATGGATGAAGTAAATCCTAGATTGCATTCAAAAATACACACAGATAGGTGCTGCATAGAGCAAATCAATTTAAATAAAAAACATCCTTTAAGTATGATAATTAGTACCATTATCGTAAACATTTTTTAATTATCAAAGTCTGGGCAGTTTAACTAAGGTATGCTTTATAATGGTGTGCATATTAAGTAGAAAAGTACTTTATGTGGTGGAAAAGTAAGTGTTTGGTACAACAACAGACAGGCAGGATATTATGACACATGGGATGTTTCTTTTTGTGAAGAAAAAAATTTCAATTTTCCTATCTTGAGTGATGGTTATAAACGCATTCTTGAAATTGGACTGACATTCAGTTTAGCTTTATAATCAATGGCTTTTATAATTTGAAAAGATGTTTGGAAAAGAAAACATTAAATTGTGACTGGATACTGTGAATACTTAAGTGTTATTTTTTTCAAGGAAATTAGTCAAAATCCATATATAATCATATTGATTATATTTTTTAATTGAAAATTCATTTGCATTATCCTGCTTAAATCATCATACTGACTCTGATAAATCCAATCCAAAAGATAATCCATTTCTGTTCACTGTACGTTTTGCAATACAAGAAATGAAGTTGATTTGGTCATATGAAACATAAAATCTAAGCAATAACAATTTCAGAGATTTATTCTAAGTTTTCCAACAAAATCAATGCGTTTGTCAAAAATTATAGATTTCATCTTCATGTAATACAGCATTTAGTAAATCCACTATACACCTATTGCTTATTCTGTATTGAATTAAAAGACTTGTAAAGTTCTAGTGGTTCATTAAATCATGACGCTCAGTGAACTATTCGTAATTGCAATAACTAATGTGAACTAGACTGGACAAATCTGACATTGGTTTATAAGTAAATTCAATATTATACTTCACTTAACTTGAATGAAATTATTAAAGCATGGTATCAAATTATCATAATGACATCGTGTCTCATGAGAAATATCTAGTTTTCCATTTCTTGACTTGTTTAGTTTTGGATGAGATTAAGAGATCGGTGCTGTATAGCAAAGCTTGTATAGTTCTACTCTCAGGTCATTTAGGAGAAAAAATAACCTGGCTGGATTAAAACTTTATAACAGCCCGAACACTTATATTTTTATTTAATTGTCAAATTTACATAAATTCTTACACATTATCTATGCTGCAAAAAACACGGCAACATCTAATAGCGAAATTTTTGAAAATCAAAATTATTTTATCAATTGACAACTGAAAGAATGTTACTTAAACCAAGAACTCCCGTCCCGTGACAATCAAAATATTATTCATTGATAAAAAGTTTTTCCGCTTCCAGTATGTCCGATTCCCATAATTTTTTACCGTGTCATTTTTTCATCACTGTAACCTAATGAATGAGACACTTGACTAAAATATATTTCTAAGTTTCGTTACCTCATCCTTTGAACCATCATAATAGTGTGTAGTGACAGCCGCGCAACTGCAATAATCAGCAATAATTCGTATAATTTAGATTTGTACTGGCCATGATAATCATACTATAAAACAGGAGTAGATGCACTTCCCTTATTGAACTTTATTGAAGGATTTAAAAAATGTTGAGTATTTCAAATTTTAAACAAGGGTCTGATGACTCTAAGGATAGTAAATTTGGGCAGTGAATTTAATCAAAGAGGAAGCCGGTCCCACTCAAATGTTCATAGACTTGTTCAAGTTCATCAAAAATATGTATTAAAAGGGGATAAAAGAAAGCGACACAAAGGGGCTTCTTTTTATTTCAAATTTCAACCACACATCCACAAACCTACCTACCTACTTGCACTTTGTACTCTCAGTTGAGCACTTAGACTCTTAACTCTAGTTTGATTTTTCAACGTTGTAAGTTTAATATAGAAAGGCATTAGTGAACAAAAATATTTGTTGAAAACGAATCATTACTTAAATTATAAATTGTTACAGGTAAGAAAATTACTAGAAATAAATTGTTATTCCTCATGCAAACGAGAAAATATCGCTTGCATAAGAATTTCAAGATAAATTGATGGTAATTTGATATTGGGATTTTGTGAATTGGATTGGATTTTAGGTGAAGTAATAATAATATTGTAGTTCTGCCTTGTAGCTCTGCACTTTGTAGCGTTTCATGTTATGATTGAAGAAGCAGTTTTAAATCGATAAGTTTATTGTCTTGATCTGTGCAATAAAGATATCTGTAAAAGGTACCGGATAAGGAGTCTGACTTGATTTCATAAGACTTGAATCCATGAAAACATCTAGAATTGTGAAAATCTCTCGATTTAAGACTCGTTATTTTGTGATTTTATTAAATCGTAGGATAAAATCAAGTTGAACTCTCGTTTTATTAAATCTACTGCCAGTTCATAATGGAGAATCTGATCCAGCCACCACTATAATTATGAGATATACACCTCATGCATTCCCCTCATGCACTATATAATATTGTATTCGATGAATTTAACAGCTTTCACGGCTTGATCAGGCAATAAATGTGCAAATGCCGATGAAAAATATGCATTGAATTTTGAAAATAAACAAGGGAGATAGATAGGATATGACATTATGTCTGCTACCCGAATAACATTATGGGTTCAACTTTTTCATCATTTTGGATTCTGATCTGAAGCTGATTTGCCGGAAGAACGGAAGTGGCCAATTGAGTCTTTGCATGGGCCATCGGTTAAGAGAAATTTCCATTGTGCTGGGTGTTTGTTGACACAAGATCTAGATAAAGTGCTGCTGAATGCCTGTGGAAGGGTGCTTTATCTGAAGTGACAATATTGTAATATTATGGAAATTTAATGAGATTCGGGGGAATTATGTAAACCTGCTTATGGACGTTAACTTACTTGAAGCGTTGTGTAGAAGATACCTCTTCTACCACTGCCTGTTCCATATCATCGAATAATATCTTCCTTATTCAATTTGACTAACTCGACTCGACCTTGTAGGCTCAAGGAATGGAAATGAAACTCCTGTTTGGTTTTCATACTAAATACAGCGAGTCATGGTCTCTGGTCTACCTCCCTCTCGTCTGCTATCTTTCATCTTCAGCAACAAAAGCATCCGCAATATACAACTAAAGAACTACCCGGTATTTGTCATCATCACCAAACCAGAATGGCCAAGGACTATCTGTGAATTTGGTTATTTAACCATTTTGGTTTGCATACAATATTATATCTTTGTTTACCGGTTGTCACTCACTCAACCCAGAGACTTCCAAACTTATCATGGCTAAAAGTAATCTGGCTGTGTGAACGCTAGATTTGACTAGATTGGTCTGGAAACTCAGCCACAACGTTATGGTCACCAGGGAGCAGATTTCAGAGACTTAATGCTTCCTCTTCCGATGGTACGACTGCCATAACATGCTTATACTATTTTATACCCCCATGAAACGCACTGTAATGTCATGATGCCATGGTGGATTGTAGTAGTTGAATTAAGTGAGAGACGGGAATTGAACTCCTGAGACCGAATAGATAGTCCATTGATTTTGATTTTATCTCTTTAATCTAATATTGAATATTCATGGCTCTCTTCAGTCTCTTCTCATGCTCACACACTATTTCTCCAAATCTAAAACCAAGCAAGGGAAATAAATTTATGCAAAAGATCCCTCGCTGTCTCACAGTTTCCTGTTTGTATCGGAAGTAAGCCTTATGGACTTGTTCTGTTCTTATCCGAATAATGCATCTGTAATATAGGTAGATAGATAGAACCTCTTAATGTTACCTTGAGTTTATCTAACACTCATTTACTTCTACTCCAAATCTTGATGTAATTTTATTCCTGCAGGAAATCTCGTAGTCCAATCTACCATGTCTGACGTAGGATTGCCATTCCATCCCATGCTAGGTAGTAATTAAAGATTCTCTCGTTACACGTCCCTTTTTGCATGTGTAGTTAAATTCCCATTTCTCACCTGCAGACTTACTATTTACTTTTACTTCTGTGAATTCACTTCCTAATTGGAAATTAAATTGGAGCTTATCAAGTATCTCTCGACACATTTTCAACTTTCTTTGCACCTATGTACACACTAATTGCCACCGTTGGTTGTTATTTCTAACTAAATGACTAAAACGTGACTTTCCTTACTAACGCCATTAGTCAAAGCTATACTATCGGAATAGCCATTTCCGAAGTTGAATAGTAAATTAGTAAACCCTAACCAACTGACTGATAACATTAAGGGTGAGTGAAATTCTGAATTTCTTTACAAACGTAATAAAAATTAATCAACAATCTTTTATCATATGTGAGCCCATAGCTATACAATGAAACAAAATAGTTTTATGACTTTGAAAAGGAAAGGAACATAATAATAAAATAATGATAAATGTGTAAGCCATTAAACCATGCATAAAAGTGATATTTAAAAATGTTCAAGGGTGCTTGAAGACTTCAAAAATAAAAAGTCGATCTTGAAAATGGAATGGCATTGTTATTCAAAGGAAATAAATCACGGTTGGTTGGAAGTGAAAGCGAGACATAAAGAGTTGAGTTAAGTGAAAGCAAAGGGAATTGTACAAGAGAGAGAGAGAGAGGGCTTTGAAAAGGTGACAATTAGTTCTTAATTGTTCGCCTCTTGACTTTTCTCCACTACTTCTACGTACTTCTGATCTCTTTTCTAACACTGGAACTACTGCTGGTTCTCCACTCGTCCTCGTCGTGCTTGCCAAAAGCCACAAATTATCAAAAGACGACTCAAGGAAGTCTGCCTGCCTGAGTAAAGAGACCTTTGAATGAAAATGAAGTCAAGAAAAGGATGAGTATAAGGGGTGCAAGAGGTTTTAAGTAATTTCATGCGAAAAATGGAACATTATATTAAAACATAGGCACTAGGCTGTCTTTCTGTGGTCTGGTCTACAATGGAGTACTTACTTGAGCGGTTATCTTATAAGGTTTCAGTATGAATTAAAAGAATAGATTAAAGATGTGGCTTAGACTGCCTTCTCTGTTGGTGATGTGATTGTGTGAAATCTTGAAATTTTCAAGGAGGCTCTTGAAAACCACTGAAGTTTGGGGAAGGAAGAACAAGAAGATGAACCATATGCCTTGTCGCTGCTGATTTAAACTCACGACCTCCTCATTAATTTTGAGTTGTAGGATGATTTCCTTAAAATTCTCAAGTGTGAGAAATCCTTTTCTTTATTCATTAATCAACCTCAAGTGGCCAACACTTTAATTTACCAAAACTATCGAGTTTGCTCTAATGATGCTCTGTGTCAGTATGCTATGAAAGTGAACTAACTGCTATTACTTGCTATCAGCTATAGAATTGTCATTTAAGAAAAAATATACTAATACATTTATAAATATGTTCCCTGTTTTCGCTCATTCTACAAGCCGGAAGTGTACCTTTCTTTCAAGCTTTTTCCAATTTCTATTTTAGACACGAATTAAATTATAATTATCTGG
>JAQFZZ010000348.1:0-20455 GCA_034696405.1 Isotoma caerulea
ATGATACAAATTCGATTCAAATGAAACAAATTTGATTCAAACGAGACAAATTCGGTTCAAATGATACAAATTCGATTTAAACGATGCACATTGGATTCAAACGATTCTAAATGGTTTGCTTTGCTCCTTTTTTACACCACTGTTTACAATGGTTTATTACTTACTGCATATTGCTAGAGACAGAGACTGAGGAAGTTTAAATAAATTCTAATATAGCTCCTAGGTGAATAATTTAAAGGGAAAAACAACATTTGTTTGATATTTGTTTCATTAAATAATTGTGTAGTATTTGTCTTTCATGTATTTCAGTTGTAAATGCCACAATTTATTGTCAAACTAATGTATAGCTGGTTAGTGAGTTGTTAAACAAAACATGTTGATTCAAAATTAGACTTGGTATGCTTTAATTCACCACTCCTGGGTTAAGTTCCTAATTAAGGAATAATTTCTTGGACAAAAATAAAATGTCAAATAATTTTCCATTCGTTTTTATCCAATTAATTGAGTCTAAAAATGACTTAACGGGGAAAAACAACAATAAGAGTGTACAATCTTGTATAAGCTAATGACAAGATTTTTTTGCTATTGCTTCGAATATTTTTACCAAGTGCAAAACATGGCGACATTGAATTGTTGTTTGTTCCCAATCCAGTTTTACCTAAAGATGAGTCGAGGAAAAGTGGTCTGATCTCTTATGTGATGCAATTAGAAGTGATGTCCACCGACCTATTAATATTCAAGGGTAGCTTGCCTTGAATTGTTTGTTCCAGTTAAAAGAAGTTTGACAACTCAGGTAGATTGATAAAGCGTCATTTGATCAATTCAACTGCCACTTGTTTAATACAAACACACCTTTCCTACAGACCAATCAACATCTTCCCAAACGTCACACAATGTACTCGAATATTATATACAGGAGTTATAGCTAATCAATCGACATGATCAATTTCTGACTTATCCTTGGTGATCATTCTTAACAACATCGTTGTTACATTTTTTAAGCAAGCTTTTCCAGCCAATAAGTATGCGTCTTCACCCATATTATACAAATGAAAGTCGTTCTTTAATATTGAAACAATACGTTTTAGGAATTCTACAATGATATAAATCACTTATGTCAAACTCTGCTGGCCTGATACCTTAATTGACAGAATTGTTTCTTGGCTTGACCACATCCAGTTTTTTCTTTAGACTTGTTTAGAATTCATCAAAGCTGGAAGTCCTTGAGTGGTATTTTTCCTAGATTGAAATATTCTCAAAGGTACTTGTCCCAAGCATTTTGCAGTTTCAATTTCATCGTAGAGACATCAAGCAGAATTATTTTGCCTACAATTATAGTTAAAATTGAGTTGACAGTTTCCGTTGTTTGTAAAGCCTTTTTAATTTTTAAACTTGCTGCATTTTGAAACTCTAGTTTTATATTTCATCAAAATGGTGAGAAAATAAAATGGAAAGTTAATTAATGACAGGTCGATTTATTTACAAATTAAATTTTTAATGCATTTCTAATGCATTCTTTTCTATTTTAAGAACAATGAAATCAAGGTTATGGGAACATGCTATGAAGACAAAGGCCCACAGGTAAGAACGGCTGAAAAACATTCATTCATCTAATAATAAAATCAAAGTCTGCTTGTTAAAAATATATTTTTTCTATTATTGTCTGAATAGCCTCCACGTGGAAAATTTTCGCGATTCGATCACCTAACCCTCTGGGTTGGAAATGCGAAGCAGGTAAAAGACTACAAGCTTTGCTTCATAAATTTTTCAGTTTTTTGAAGCACTATGGGTGAAGTGAACCGCACCGTTTCCTTAACCTTAAAAAACCCCCATTCACTGTGTAATTATAAAGTTTGTACTAGTTTAGCCGTGGGTGATGAGTGTGAGCTTAGTCTGTGTAATAAAATGACCATATAAAAATATATGAGTTAGGTGACCTCGGCTAATTCTTCTAGTTCAGTTTTATTACTTGAATGTGCTAGGACGGGCATTAGGGATATTAGACCCAATGGACCCCATTAGATACGGACAGGGGAGGTCATGCGGTCACACTAAAGGATTACTTTACATATGAAATTGCACTCTCCTAACTCTGTAATAGCCTCTGGCCTTTTCTAGAAAATCGATAAATTGTCAGATTTGTCCCTCATGCAATTTTTACGCTCTTACGCTTAAAATTCTTTAAACTTTAAGGTCCTTGTAACAGACGTTGTTTTACTACTTTTTCGAAAGGACGTATCATTAAAAAAATAATTATCTTTCGTATGTTTTTGTCAAACATACAGATTGTGAGTTTAAGAAAGAAAAAGTAAAGGTAAAAGGTGAGTGTTTCACCTCGCCTCGAAACGAGAGTAAACTACGCCTTTACTCTAACTTGTAAACAGAAAACATAATCCAGATTGAACTGCTTTCACTTTACTTTCTTTTCCGCATGAGAACGAACGTTGCTTTTTATTGCCCCTGGAATCAAATAATATCTTGGATGGAAACACGAATGCATTTACGTGATTACCTAATAAATAGGAAGGATCATAAAATACATGCAAAAGTACCTTTTACATATAAAATTTATTTTAGCTTTTAATTTTGATTAGCAAATTCGTAATTAACAGTAATATTAATATTATGTAGAATTTTCAAAACTTTGCGAAATCAAATAAAGCGCATTTCTATATTAACTAAAAAGGCTCCTAATTTAATTAATATCGTGTTTAAAGCAAAACACGTTAATTAAATCTTATCGAAATTGCGCAATTTTATAATTACAAATTAGTTTTTAATAATTAAAATCTAAATTAGTACCAGCTTGACATAAATTTAAGTAAAAGGTAAGAATCTAGCATTTTTATTCGATTCCCATCCAAAAGCTAAAAAATACAGAGGTGAGTAAGTCAAGAGTCTCAAGAAAAAATGTCTTATTGAAGATAAAGCATTACAATTGTAAAACTATATGAGGATAAAATCACAATTCAATGTCGATGATTTTAGTATTTTAGATGCTGACAATTATTCGAGTTGTTTGTAATAATATGCAATAATGAATAAAAATAAATTAATTTAAACTACGACGTTTCCTGTTTTCTAGGCTGCTTCATTTTACTGCGTTCGTATGGGTTTCGAGCCATTAGCTTACGCAGGGCTGGAAACGGGCTCTCGTCAAGTTGCTGCTCATGTTGTTCGCCAAAACAAGGTAAATAAATGAAACCTTTCTAATGCCAGTCCCTTTAATGTAACTTCCACATTATATTGTTTAGTCTACAAAGTTTGACAACATCAATTTATTCCAATTCTGGAAATCTTCATTAGAAAAGGAATTTAATATGATTTATAAACACTTGACAAGTTTGTGTTCCATATGTACGAGATTAAATTATCTATTTAAAGCTTAAGTATGGCTTAAAAGATGAACTTTAATCAAAATAGGTAAACTTCTGAAGTAGACATTATAAAACATTTCCATACCCGACTCCTCTACATTGTATTTGTGGTTGGTGTTGTGTTGGGTCTCACAACCCAGCCGCGTAGATACTGGTAGTTCTATTGCTAGTACCTCATGATTTAATAAAATGGATCATGAAATTTTTAAATTTGACATCATATGCTTTATTTTAATTCATTCATTTTTCTTTTGTCACAGATCATTTTAGTCCTTAAATCAGCTTACGAACCTTACAACAAAGAAATGGGTGACCATCTGGTCAAACACGGGGATGGAGTTAAAGATGTTGCTTTTGATGTTGAAGATCTAGATGGAATCGTTAAAGTAAACTGGAATTCCTATTTTTGAAACTTTAATATTTTTAACAGTAAAAAAAATAATGTAATTGAAATAACAACGTCTAAAAAATTACACAGAGTGCCAAGGAGCGTGGTGCCAAATTGGTTAAAGATATTTGGGAGGAATCCGATGAAAATGGCACCGTACGATTTGCAATGATTCAAACGGTATGCCATTTCAAAAAAATAAACATGCATTTTAATTCATTTCAACTGTAAAAACAAATTATTTTACGTAATATTTTGTTTGTAATCTTTAGTATGGTGACACAACGCACACGTTTGTCGAAAGAGGAAATTATCAAGGACTCTTCTTGCCTGGTTACAAGAAGCCCGTATTTGAAGATCCTCTCTCTCCTAAACTGTAAGTAATGCTGATTTTTTTACATAAAAAAATTTGCATATTTATTTTTGCTTTATTTTAGCTCTTACATTAATAACGACTTGACATTTACTCTATCAGCACTTAAAAAATTAAAAGCTACATTTCTACATTTTATTCATATTACAAATTATTTTCTGCATTATAATATTAGCTCGTTAAACACGAAAACACTTTAAACTTAACAAATTGCATAAAAGAAAGTTTTGTCAGTTCCACACTTGTTTGCAGGTAGAGCAACTTTTGATGAGTGTGCTGAAACTGTACAAATTATTCCAAGTCTCATAACTCTCAAGAATTTAATATTACAAAATTTTACTAATACTAGAATACTAGCCTATAAACTCGTAAGTCCACTTTAATCTTTTAAGGATCAAACTTATCGAGTTTCTATTTGAAGATTAAACATAAAAAACATTCCTAGAAATGAATTAATTAGATTTTTGTGTCTATGGTAAAATCGAAAGCTCGAAACTACTTTATGCTGTGTTCCGAACTTTTTTAAACACTTATAAGAGTGAAGGTATATTTTATAAATCCTGCAAACCAATTAGGAGCAATCATTTGATCAGAAAAAAATTAGTCTAAAACTTCAAGACCTTACAAATCATGCTCACAGATCAACGAAAAAAAGAATAATATAAATGGAGGCAAAGTGTGTGCAAAAAGTTAGCTTTGTCAATACAGAAACTTGGAAACAATTCACCTCAACTTATTGCGAAATAAAGGCAGAAAATTTAGTGTGTAAATAACATAATAGTATTTTACCGAAGGGATTTCTTCAAAACTTTGTATGCTTTTTAAGTTGTAAGTACTTTTCAAGAAGTAATGTCGAATCACATTTCTGTAAATGTGAGAAATACGAACGAAGAAAGGTAAAGGAAAAGGAAGAAAGGTGTGGAAAGTCCTCTTCCCACATCCAGTAACCCTCCATATATACTATCCTATCTTATTCCTAGTATAAACCTTCATATATGAAAATCTTATTTTCTTCTTAGAAATTATTTTCCTCACTTTCTTAGAAGAAAGATGAATAAAACATGGGGTAAAGAACATGAAATAATAATCATGCTACTCACTCAGTCCAATCTACTAAATTCTACACAATTTACACTAAAACTAACTTCACTTTCAGAATGTTTTATAAAATTATGTAAGTAATTGCATTTACGAGTATCAAATAAAACACAATCGTGGTATATTTAGCCCCTGAAAGCTGAGGAAATTAAACTCGACTAAATAAAAATAATAGAACCTGTTGTTTGCCCACAACAAAAAGATAACTTCCTACTGTATCTCACCTATAATTGTATTGAGCTTTCTGGAGCTTCTTCACACAATTTGATTAATTTGGATGACGACGTTGCATAAAAAATAAACTACGTTCCGACTTCTAATCGGAGTGTAATTTGATACGACTCTATTTAACAAAGCTTTGTTGACATTTGAGTATTTGAATGAGAGTAGATTTCAATTAATTTTAGCTCATAATTGAGTCGCTTACCGCTTCCTTTGTGTAAGATTTCATTTCATTAATTCTCCTTTCATCTGATCGCCTTTCATTCCTTTCTCTTTCTGGTTAATTTTACAGACCACCTTGCAACTTGAATTTCATCGACCATGCCGTTGGAAATCAACCCGATCTGCAGATGGAAGATGTGGCCAAATGGTAAGCCCAATCGATGCGAAGTTTAGTAGTCAGTAGTAGCGTCAGTGATGTCGATGACCATATTATTATTTCGAGGTCCAATTTCCTTCCTTTCTTCAACACATATAAAGTAAAGCCGATGTAGCGAAGCTAAAAATCATCTCTCTAGGCTGATGGAGAAAGTCATGTCCTTTGACTAAATTGGCTCGACTTTCTCCTTGATTTACGAATGGGGAAATCAGCCAGTATGGGTGATTTTATGCCACACTAGACAAACTTACTCTAGGTTTGTCCTCCCTTTAATTTTGTCCAATGTATAGGAAAGCTTACTTTACCTACATAATGTGCGAATATTACTTCTCACTGAGTTATACTCTCCCTAATAATATAATTCTCTGCGCAATAGGTATGAAACCACTCTGATGTTTCATCGATTTTGGTCTGTGGACGATTCTCAGATCCACACGGACTACTCTGCACTTCGCTCAATTGTCATGGCCAATTGGGAAGAGACAATCAAAGTAAGTTTTCTTCTTTCACCATCCATTTCTATTATTCTTTGCATCCTTTTAAATCATTTAATGGTTTTTCTTTAACTATCCAGTCTGGAAGTGCAATCGATATCTCCTTGTAATTACCAACATTTGCTTTGCTTTTATACTTTACATTTCATTTACTTGCATTCACATGATATAGGTAGGTGCTAATTACTTAAAGCGTAGATGCTGTAAAATAATGACTAGAGTTGGCATGCACATAGATAGGTACTTAAAATGTTTGCAGTTACTACTACTCACTTTCTTCCCCACAGTTATACAACATTCAACCTTACTCACTCGCGTACACGAATATTGCAAAAAATTATTACATTGCACAAGAGACTCCTCAATCCTCTGGAGATTAGATTTGACCTCGTACCTGTCCATTAGCCTCTAATTTCTAATCGATAAGATTTAAACACTTATGATGGAGACTATATCTATTTCCACCAATATGTATTGCTCACTAGTCAAAAAAGAAAGATTTGTTTGTGTTTACATTTCCGTTAGGGAACAAAGAAAAGGATAAGACTAATGGCTTATCTTCACTGTTCTGTAAAAATCCCTAAAACCAGTTACATATATTTATATTGCATGAATTATGAATCATGCATTATATATCCCTCCCTTTCATACTAGATCTAGATGCAGTATGACAAATGATTATTACATAACCGGAAATCTAACCAAGTTGTACTGATATTATTATAATTAAGATTTGTGGCTGTCACAGATAGAAAAAGGGCAGACTTTTATCCTCTGACCACTTTCTTTCATGTGGTTATTATATTTTTCTCCGACTTTTTTCTCTCTAGAGGTTCATTTCAACATAAAAAACAGACTTCACTCGCTTAAATTGCCATTCTTAAGATAAGTTAGACACTAGCCATGGAATTGGATGAAGGTCCAATTCTGCCGAGACGAATATGGTTCATTCAATTATATAACCTTTCCTTTCCCCAGTCCAACTACAGTAAGCTAGGTAAGGCAGGGTGACGCAAAACATCAAAGACGACTGCCAATTACTTTCTCAAAGTGCAACCTCCGAGAATTAGGTGACTGTCGATGATGAAAGAATATCACTAGATATCCCACTGTCATGTTCCATACGATTTTAGCTAGCTTTTATAACCGGAATCAACAAACCAGGGTTTCGGGTGAATAAAACCACCTGCAAGAAATTGGTGCAAGAAATTGAAAAAAACCGCTGCACTGCACAAATTAATATGTGCACAAAATGCAAGAAATGCAAGAAATTAAAATCAATTAATAATTAATTTTAACAGCTAATTAGGCTAAAACTAACACTGCAGTATTATTAGGCTTTATTTTAGCTTCAAAATGAGCATACTATATGAACATAGTATATATAGATTTTTGTAGCTCAAATTCGATTCCACCATATAATGAAGGTGTGTAGAGTTCAACAACCTTGAATACATTGTAAAAAAACAAAATTTCAAATACAACCTACAGAAATCTATATATAGAAGCTAAAATAAAGCCTAACAACACTGCAGTCTTAGTTTTAGCCTAATTAGCTGTTAAAATTAATTATTAATTGATTTTAATTTCTTGCATTTTGAGCATTTCGTGCAGTTTCTTGCAGTGGGTGGGTAAAATGCATTTCGTGCGCAAAAAACGAAAACCTGCAACAAGCTCATTTCACTTGACTTGGGTGTATAGCCTAAATTAATTATGCAACTTACATAGTTTATGACACGAGTTTGTACTCTCATCCGAGAAATAATCACGTCGCTTTCAAACGACAGATATTTTCAATTTAATTTCCCAAGAATATTTCCAAGTCATTCTAGTCTTATTGAAATCCCAGAGAAAAAATATGTGAATCTCTCATCGACACCATCGTATTAATTACATGATTTTTACATGTCTAGTGATCTCTAACTAAATCATTTTCTCTCGTTTATAAATGAAAGATGAAACTTTTGTAGAAGCAAGTTGGTTTTACCTTGAGCAAATACTCATTTCATTCTTGTCTCCATTTCAATTTTTATTTACAAAACTAACTAGTTCATTCGTCATTCCTCAACATGTGTCACTGACGCATCACTGACTTCCGCGGCTACTGACTCTAATAAACTTCATCGTTGCTGCCAGGGAACCGTTTGATAATAACTATATAATTGCAACTGAAACTGTCTTTACTTCCACTACTATCACTACTTTCCCATGAAAGTGCTAACTAGAAACTTCCGTAAGTTCCTGATGCCCAGTGAAATAGGGAAATAAACTATGGAATGCTCAACGATTGTATTAATATAATAATATAAAACTGGTCGGAAAAACCGAAAAACCTTAGGTGAAGCGCATATAAAAATGCGATCAAAAGTAAAAAAATAAATTTAGTTTGCATCACCGCACGCATTTAAAACATTTGACTCACACGGCTTACAATCTACGGAGTACAATATACTAAAGTAATATTTAGAACAGGAAACTGATATGTTTATTTCTTAATTGTTGTTTTAAAACTTACTGCTTCCAAGTTCTAAGTATTTTTAAACTTTTAATAGTATAATTGTCAGATTATCAGATCATACTATGGTATTATACTATATTTGCTGTAGAAATTATGACATTATGGATATTGCACTAATGCACCATTTAATAAGTAGTCCACAAAATTGTGTTCGTCGAATGATTAGAATGCGTGCGGTGATGCAAACTAAATTTATTTTTTTACTTTTGATCGCATTTTTATATGCGCTTCACCTAAGGTTTTTCGGTTTTTCCGACCAGTTTTATTTCTGTATTTTAAACCGTATAGTTTTTCGAGTTTTAAAAAGCCTAGGTACATTTACTCAATTTTGGAGTACTTCAGTATTTTATTATTTTGTAACGCATGACCCATGCGAATCTATCATGATCCGTAGGGGTCTGTTTTTGTAAAAAAACTGACGTCGGATATCTAAAAATGTCGTGTACATTTTAAATTGACGTATGAAATGACTACACATAGTTTACCATATGAATTTCATCTATTTCGTAGCTTTAAGGAGATTTCACGGTGTACTTTTAGCTGTAACTCCACAACGCGCAAACGGATTTTAAAAATCTTTCATTTTTTAGAAAGACCATTAAATTTGCCAAATTTCCAAAATTCAGTGTGTAAAAATATTAACACACACATTTAAGGTGCTCTTTTAAACAGCTTCTTGAATCGTTTTTTCTAACTATATCCGTAGCGTTTTAATGAAATTAACCGGCGGCAAAAATTTCAGATTCAGCATAAAATTCTCCACAAATCTGTAAAAAGTTCATGAAAATCGGTGCACCCAGTCCAAAGTTATGGCCATGAGTCACTTTTTGGGTAGGGGGGTGAATGCATACTTAGGCTTCGCCATTAGCAACTTAATTTATTCATATTTTATTTGAGGTTTTTCGCCTATATTTTATGCTACTTTGCTTCACCTAAGAAAAAAGAAATTCGATTTATTTGACCAACACGAAATAAATCCCAATAAATTACAAATTATTTCTTCAATTTAAAGAACTTAATTTAATGAATGTTACAAAAAGAGACTTCTTGTCTGTCTCGAAACCACTTGAACACTGAAAATTATCACAAAGACAATAATATATATGAGAAATTAAACCTCCAAAACCTTATCGTCCCTTAAAATACCAACTTTACAATACTCCCTAAATAGGTCACAAAGTAACGGGACTTAATTATATACAATACATGATAGAAGTAGGGCAACTTAATACACTATAAAGATATCTATAATAAGGTAAGTTGACCCCAATAAATAGTTAGACAAAACATTAGGCATACACAGAACAATGGAAATCCTCAAAAGTAATAATTTTCATTAAGACACATTATCATAGTAAAACAGTTCACCTTAAAATGCATACAAGCATCGATTCAACTCATGAGATTTCTCTTCCTCTAAACTCACGTACCTATTTACCTATCTCTTTTACCTGACTTTGAGGACTTATATTTCCATGCAAAAATGTTACAATTTATAAACCTATGTTTCGCTAAGTGCGACTGGTAACATGACCTACTTTTTTGCACCTGCCTATTCTCCAGGCACCCTAGCATCTCTTAAGGGTAATTAAAAGTTTTGCTCTAGTAGGATTTTAACAAAAAATGAAAAATGATAAAGAACGTTAGATGAATTCAAAAAAACTAGCCTGCCTTAGACAATATGAACATTTACTATCCTTTAAATCTAAGTAAATTCTTGATGAATTATAATTTCTTATATGTAAAGAAGTTTTTGAGTATTGATCGACGATGGTTTGTTATTTAGAAAAGCATTTCAAATCTCTCTCATGTTTACCTAATGGTATTCAGCAATATCCCAAGGGACTGAAAATATGTCAGGATTTGCAACAATTACAATAGAAAGTATTTATTCAAACAACTCTTTCAAAAATAAGCTGGTATTTGATTTGAATATCTTTTGGTGTTTATGGACACATCACTAATTCTCAGATTTCACTCTCAGAGTATTTACCTTTCTGGATATTTTGGCTCAATAGTGGGCTTATGGGTTTGCAAATCTTTGAAATCATGCATAAAATATCTTTGACAAGATTTCAAATTCAAATTCCTTCAATGAGGTATCACCCACAGTTCGTGGTAACGAATACTTCCAAATTTTATAATGCATGGAACTAACCACAGTAAAAAACATAACCGGAAGTAAATGAAAGTATACCTTTTAGAATGGTTACACAAGTAAAATATTACATTACTAAACCTAGCATCCGTGCGAGTTATGTATTAAGGCCCAAATGGATGACGACATTCCTTACGCCCCTAGTAGGATTGAACTCTCCCATCCCCATATATTACAATGTAAAAAGTTTCAAACCCTTAAAACTTCGTCAATTTTGGACGAAATTTCAAAAAAAAATATTTCAAAAATTAAGCATTTTGAGTTTTACAAAGTTGGTTGTTTTACATTCGAAACTTTTTTCTGTCGCAATAATTCAATTTTGAAAAAACAGAAAATTGAATTATTGTAAAACGTCTGACTGTGATTTTTGGTATGATTTCCAAAGGTCATTGAACTCTTCAAAAAAAATGAAATCACTGTTAAAAACAGAATTTGACTCATTTTAATGTAATTTTTTCGGTTTTTTTAAATTTGACAGTGATAGAAAAAAGTTTTGAATGTAAAACAACCAAACTTTGTAAAACTCAAAACGCTGAATTTTTTGAAATATTTTTTTTGAAATTTCGTCCAAAATTGACAACGTTGAGAGGGTTTGAAACTTTTTTGCATTTCTTTCGAGGTACCAGAAATAGAGCCTTAAGTGGGAGCTGTTGATCGATGTTTTGTAATTTTATCCTAAAGGCTGAAAAGCTTTTAAGCAAATATTCCTATAATGTAAAACGTAGTAAATGAGAAAGTCTTCCTTGTGTATGAATTCTCATTTATCTCTAATGCATATAGAAAGTTGTTTTCCTGGATTGAAAATCCACAACGATACATTACAAAACTGAGATCTCCATATTTAAACAGAGCTGAAGGATATTTGATCTAGAAAAACAACGTCAATAACTACTTAGGACAAAAGTAATTGGCAATCATGTGCTATAGTGGGACTGTTTTCACTGTTCTGCTCTGCGTCCTCATTCGATTTATATAAAGTATAACATCCCTTTCCTTAGCTCCTTAACTCTTAATGAATGTATTACCCCTACACAAGACACATTTTTTTAGTAACTCAAGCGGAAGTTTATAGTCTTATTTTATCGAAGGTAGAACATACTCGAAGCTTGATTAATTATCGATTATTGCGTTACCACATAAACTAAATAATCTCATAATCTAAATCCCCGCATAAAAAATTCTAACTTGATGCTGAAAACAACCCGAATCAAAAATCAAACCCTTTTGAAATGCTTTCACCAACTTTCTCTCTTCTCTTAAGTTCCTACTAAAGTTTTCGTCAGTTTTTTGAAACATATGTTTTGGTTTGGCTGTGCAGATGCCGATAAACGAGCCAGCCCCAGGGAAAAGGAAAAGTCAGATTCAGGAGTACGTGGACTACTACGGTGGAGCTGGAGTCCAGCATGTTGCCCTCAACACGACGGACATCATTAAAGCTGTAAGTGCTCTCCATTTTATCCCAAACACGAACATTGTCATGTTTCACCTGAAGCTAAACAGCTCTTCACAAACAATCTCTAACGTAAATATCTACAACGCAACTGATAGTTGATACCCTTTCCAACCACTAATAACCCGATGTCGAAAACGGCAGAAGTAGGTAAAATGAACTGAACGACGGAATAACTATCACATCCAGTGCAATCTCACCGCAAGGTATAAGGCTGTCAGCCCCCCTTAACCACGTTTTAACAAGTTCGCTCCCGGGTATGTTTCAGTACCAGATATTCTACTTGTAAGTAATCCGTCTGTCCAGGAAACGGTTTACTATGGCATTTTACCTCCTCAGATTTCACTCTGTTCATCGTTTAGTCGTAGCATCCATCCATCCACTTTTTGGAAAACCAGGCAAATCTAAGTCGTATAAAATTTCCGTTCTTAATACTACCAAAACATATAAATTTTCCATATCAATATAACAAAAATCCATTACGTACTGATCTAAAACCATCCTGGATTCATCCATACCGGAAACTTTTTTTGTCTCTTCCTATCCGCTGTTGATCTGTCCTAGTTTGCTTCACAAATTATCTTACAAGAGATTTTTTGCTGATCTCAGTTGCACTTCTTCCTTCTCATGCACTTTCCGACCATCACATTTTCTTCCCTATATGTTTAACTTTAGTCACGCTTCAATAGTACCATAAACTACAAGCGTCTATTTCCTTAAGTTTAATACTTGCTAACTTACGTATTCCCAAATGTTTTTTCTTTACGTACCAAAAGATAAGTGCTTGGTCTTCCGTTGTGCCACTGGGTGAAGGGCTTTCTACAGGAAAGCTTTACTTGGAAATGGCAATTTAAAAATGCCTTAGCATAATGCATGCACGGTACCGAACCATTTTCTCATTTTCTTTCAACGCGTTTCATCCTCTCCTTGAAAACAAATCCATCAAAGTATTATAAAAGGCAGACAATTGTCATTTTTTTGTTTCATGGTTTGTTCGTCGATCCATCAACCACACGAAATGTGAGAGTGTCCTATATAATTCACCACAAATACCACGAGGAACAAGGTTATGAAATGTTTTCACCATTCTGAAACTAGGCCAGAAAGTCTGAGAGAGTGTAAACTTGCATTGAGTACTGGAGTAGGGATCTGAATAATAGAAACTTTTCAACTATAAGCAGTCAGACGGGTCAAGTTTAGGTTGCAGAATTTCTGTCTCATTTCACCTCAAAGTTTGATAAATTGGAAGTTTCATTTTTAGAACCTGTTCAGTTGAATATGACAGGTGTGACGATTGAATCCACGAACTAATGAGATGAGATTTAGGCATTTCGTGAGATAATCTCAAAAATGCAAAATTTATTTATTGACAAAGACAAAAGGATGGCTATATAAATATGTTTAAAATATGCAGATAATATTTTTCCAAATTCAATACACTAATTGCCTATTTATATTGTACCTAAAATATTACATAGCTAACTATTTCAAATTATCTAAATTGCATTGGAATTTATTGACTACTCTTCTCAATTTCTCTCAACTCAGCTCTAATTTGGCAATATGGGCCATCGGCTTTATTGCTTTGTGTCTGCAAAGAAATGTCCGATAAATTGCTTTTTTTCTTTCTGCAACTCTGACTTGATTGCTTCATTGATGAGACTTTCTTTTCCTCATGGTAAACGGTTTTTCAGATAGACCTTATGGATAATTCCACTGCTACAATATAGAGTTTCATGTTACATTACAATCATTATTTTTCTTCAGTATATTAACCATATTTGCCTTGTCAAGGTCCTTTTCTTTTCGAATGAAGTAAAAGTGCTTGAGGATGGTGCCTTGGGCCATCGTCTGTCTTGTGCTTGCTAAACAAAAGTATTTGAAATACACATGCAAATGTTTCAACTTTTAACGTTGAGAATATAGGTATTGCATCTTGTAATAACCTGAATAGATTAAAAATATGACAAAATGGCTCAAACGAAGCGACGAGTGTGTAAAAGATGGTAATTGAATGACGATGACTTATTGTTATTAGGTCAAAGCTTTGAAAGAGCGTGGAACAGACTTTTTGGAAGTTCCAAATTCATACTACAAAGCCCTGAGACAAAACTTGAAGAACTCCAAAGTAAAAGTGGAAGAAGATCTGGATGCTCTTGAGGTTTGAAATGTCTGATTTATTTTATATATGCATTAAAATAAATGATCTAAAATGTTGACTTTAATGTCAATAATCTAATTTTACTTTTATTTATCCGTTATGTATAACCTGCACTTATTGCTAAACAACTTGCTTGAAAAACTATATCTAGGCACTGCACATTTTGATTGATTATGATGACGATGGATATCTTTTACAAATTTTTACGAAACCCGTCCAAGACAGACCCACATTGTTCTTTGAAGTGATCCAGCGTCACAATCATAACGTAAGTGAAAGTAACCAAAATGGAGTTAATTTGTACCTTTCACTGTCTGCTTTTCGAGAGCTTTTATACACATCAAAAGTAGACTTTCTATGAAGAAAGGTATATACATTATACTGTCTTACGGCTTTATAATACCTGTCACTCTGTCAAGCTAACACAATGGATCCAACTTGGGTTATTCATAGAGATTGATTGATCCCATGCATTCTAGTATCAAATCGTAGACTTAGACGACATCAAGAAATAATCATTTTTAGAGAAAGTCACACCTACTCTTGTCTGTCTAAAAAATAAGCATCATTAAGTCAGTCGAGAGTATTGAAGACAAGTGCATCTCATCTTATATGAAATATGATACTCATTTCCATGTCTCTCATCTTGAGTTTTGCAGCCTCTTACGTAGTTATATATAAAAAGGAAATGATGATGTACTCTAAGTGTACCTAAATGAACAGAATTTAACTTCTAAGAAAAATGTCTAACGGATTTTGGCACACTATATGCTTGGTTTCCCCTTTCTATGAATTTGGCATCAAGGGATCGTTCCAAGATGCAATTATATTTTACCTTTTAAATGTAACTCGAATGTCAGAAGATCTAAATTGAAGAACTGAACTGAAATAAACTGAACACCTTCAAACTCCCATCACCCATCGACTCTTTGTTATTTTACTATAATGTATTTCAATCATATCTCAATGAAGCTGTTCTAAGAAGACCGACTAACTGTGTCTAGTCAATTTACTAGGATTTTTTTATTCCTTTTCTTTTTTACTGACTTTGTTGAAGTACTTGTTGAAGAGAGCAATAAAATTTGTAGAAAAAAGCCCTTCTTATTCTTAACTATATTATGGCCGATCTCATCTTACTGGAACAAAATTGTTATAGAACCTTTCTCCCACACACAAAATTGCCTCTAGTGAGGAGATCTAGTTATTCAGTTAGAAAGGCCTTTGATGCTGTTGGTCGCAGTTCTCAGGATTTACTTTATGACGCTTTCGTTTTATGATGTGTATGGCTTTCAATTTTAAACCAGCAGTACTACTCTCATAGGCAAATTATTGTCACTTTCGCCTTGTTCACAAGTATATTTAAACATTTCTTCTATTTCATGTTCATGGCAACTTTTTTCTTACGCTTTTTTCCTTCCTACTGTCTGTGCAAAAACAATAGGCCGTTCTCCCATGTTAATTTCCCTATCTAGGTTATCGGGTCATCTCCATGGTAACCCCATTGACCCAGCGTCAGCGCTGCGCCAGATAACCTTGTAGAATTTTGAACGGCTATTGTTTTTGCACAGACAGTAGTTCATTGTGCTGTTTTTATTGAAGAATGTTAGTCTATTTCGCCATTAATTCTTTTATGAATGTTATGACTAGGGGTTTGGAGCTGGAAACTTCAAGGCACTTTTTGAGGCTTTTGAAAATGAGCAAGATCGTCGTGGGAATTTGTAAATTAGAAACGATGGAAAAGCACCTGATCTGCAACGTTAGTTTCAGTTCAAGTATCTTCGTATCTAAATTGGCATTTATATACAATGCTGATAGTTAAGAGAATATATTTAATGCTAAGAGTGAACATATCTGCTCAAGTAATTTAAATCATCTGCATGTTTTAATTTAGGCTTTAAATTATAAAATTAAAACAACATAAGTTGAAAAGCATGCTATGAAATATATTAAGTGTTGTAATATATTAAGTTATCAAGTGTTGCTATTACTACTTAACTTAATACTTGTATAAGCTCCAACCAGTTTTCAGATGTCTTCAATAATTTCACTTCATCTTCCATTTGGATGCTGCGTAAAAGAACATTTTTTGACAGGCTTTTAGTGGTTCAGTATAGGAAGCTATATTATATATATAATTAAATATTTAAATATCTAATTATGTCAACCCAATAGAATTATTATTATGTCAAATGATTCTCAATTATATAAACGTATAAAAATAGTATAATTTCCTAAAATACAATTTGATGTTAAGAAATAACGTAGCGTAAATTGGGGCAAAGTATAATTAATTATAATAAAAGGTTATATTGTTGACACCGATCTTGAGTATTGTGTGCGAATAGAAATTAATTAAATTCCAGCTGGGAATGTGTCCACTTGAGTGAAAGGGAAACGATTTCAATTCACTAGCTTCATTGAACTCTAATTCAAGAAACATGCCCACACTTCACTAACCTTTCTTAGATATTTGACAAATGAAAATCATGTGAGTAATTTCCTCCTTTTAAGGTCACTAAGGTATAAAACCCTTTCACTCTTTCACTATACAAACCTGTCTCTTTTCTATTCCACCTTCAAGCATAAAACATTCATTTAATTCCCCCGTACCAGTTTTAATAATACTTATACGGGGATTCTATACAATTGAGTGAACCTTTTTCGGAGTTTTTATTCTCCAGCAAAAGTATATAGTAGCAAGCCATTGACCGACAAACATGTTTATTTACCTCGAATTTTACTTTAAACTTTTTTCTTCACGAACATTTCCCAGGCAGAGGCAGAAGGACCAACATTTCTCGAGAAGGAGGTTAACGTAGTTGATGATGTTCTTTGATGCGGTACCACAACACATGAAAAATTTATACTGAACAGTGAACCATCTGGCCAACCTTATGAATATCAATGAGAACAAAACGCACCACCACGCTTAATGTACTTTATTTACTTTACTTTTAATAGATTCTTTCCAGTTTCTTTTTACATTAAATGTACAACTTCAATTCAAAAGGGCTGTGTAAGAGTAAAAATTCCTCATATCTGGATGAAAACTGTCTATATACTGATTCCCGGAAGAAAAAGTACGGAAGAAAAAGTATCGGTAGAAAAAAGTACGGAAGAAAAAGTATCGGTAGAAAAAAGTACGGAAGAAAAAGTATCGGAAAAAAGTACGTGGAAGAAAAAGTATCGGTAAAAAAAGTATGCGGAATTTTTTTTTATTAAATTGTTTGAAGTTGTAAAATAACACAGGTTTCAATACAGCTCATAGCGCTTGCCAAAAAGTTTCACTGTCAAAATATGCAATACATACACACCGAATCATTAAACTGGTATGGTTATAAGATGAGATAAATCAAATTACAATAAGTCTTCAGATATCATACAATGAGTGACACCTCTAAAATACTCCATTACCCCAATCGGACTTTACTTTTTAATCTTACAGCCGATTTAACACACTTTTTGTTGTGAGGGTCAGGGTTCCCAGTGATAGTTTGCTGAAGGCTGCAAGCTGTGTGTATGTATTGTATGGCATATTTTGACAGTGAAACTTTGACTCACCGGCTATGAGCTGTATTGAATCCTGTGTTATTTTTCAGTTTTAAACAGTTCAATTTAAAAAATTTCCGCATACTTTTTTTCCGATACTTTTTTTTCCGCGTACTTTTTCTTCCGCGTACTTTTTTTCGATACTTTTCTTCCGATACTTTTACTTCGGTATTTATCCTTCCGGATACCCTATATACTTTACTAAAAGAGTGCTTTACTTTTAGTATTCATTTTAACCTATGGTTTCTTGAAATACCTTGCCCACATATGAATACATTGAATGTGGAGTACCATTTCTATAGAATATCTTTGTTTCTTGTTTTTATGAAACTTGGTCAAAAGACAGATGATTTAATCTGGCTAAAATACGCCATAATATTCTGATGGATATGTAAATGTAACATCATTCTATGTAAATCTAGAGGTAAGTAGTAAAAGTTTTTAGATTTGAGTTTCTATCAGAGCAACCGCAACCTGTCAGTAATTAAGGCTTGAGGCTTGAACAAATCACTTTTGAAAATCTATCACTTCAAGTACTGCCACTGGCAATTATCTATCATTCATGTCAAATTATAATACGCGATTCTCCGAATCTGAATAGTAAAACCTCTTACTTAAGAAACATCTGTACGATTTGGGGGTTCATACCCTTGGATATAACTGTGTCATCTGAACAATATAATGGTTAGCCATGCATGGATTGAATGTCCTAACAGCATCCATTCTTTGATAATAAATATCCCCGAGTTTCTTGTTCTTGTTTCTTTATGCAGGTCTGAAACATTTGAAATTTCAGTAGTGTAAACCTAAGGTGAGATATAGTGACGCGTTGAAGTGAACGAAGTCGATAGAGGCAAACCCACATGCAAATGGAGTAGAATCAGCTGTGGAACCAGCTGTGCGTCTTGAAGAGTTCACTTGCCGTAAAATTAAACCTGACTGACTGATGCAACTTTACGTTTACGGGCATCGAACTCCATTTGTTAACAACACCTTAGAACCATATGAGTTATGCAGTAGTCATGAGAAAGCCAACGAATTCCATTTCAGCCAAAGTTACTGCCAATCCTCTGCACTTCTTTAATAGTAACAATTTCCCCTCCTAAGTGCAGTGATTTCCAATCGCCTCGAAACACTTCCATATCATATCAACTTTGGCTAAGATGGAATTATCAATGTTTTACAATTTCGAAATATGAAATATTTGAAACTCTTCCTTTATGTTTCAGTACCATTATAGGCTTTTAACGAAATAAAGTTAAGTAGCATCCTATTTGAAATAACTTTTTTGAGGCATGAAATGATCAAGTATTTTCAAAAAATGAATTAAAAAAATTCCAACGGAGTTCAAATGATCAAATGAAATTGGGCGAAAGAAAGCGAGCTGAAGTGGGGTTTCCAGTACCCAAATCTCGATTCGTATTGCCCATTTAATGCCAAATCGAACTCATCGCTTTAAACTGATCATTTGAAAGGAAAGAGAAAAACTAGTACATGTTCTTAAAAAATTCCCTCTCAACAGTGGTCACCAAACCGCATAAAACGGGCATTGTCACTGACTTTATTGTGTTTTTGTATCATAAAAATGTTTTCGATTTCCGCTTGTTCCCAAATTGCAGCCTATAGTGGCCTTTAAGCGATTTCAGAACTGTAAATTCTTTAATTAATTCTTAAGTTGTTATTTGAGAACG
Organism: Isotoma caerulea; assembly: GCA_034696405.1. Classification (NCBI taxonomy): domain Eukaryota; kingdom Metazoa; phylum Arthropoda; class Collembola; order Entomobryomorpha; family Isotomidae; genus Isotoma; species Isotoma caerulea. Next base: position 19,859 of record JAQFZZ010000348.1, read on the forward strand.
TGTTTTAATACTTAATATTATAAGAGTAAAATAGGAGCATGTTTAGACCTCAAAGATCTAGAATTTCCGAGTCCGACACTCTCTGCATTTCTGTGTAAATGACGTCAATGTAATTGACACAAGAATTTTAAATTCAAAATAAATAAAACCATTCCTAATCGAAATGGCATTTTTTAATTTCTAACAGTGAAAATAAAATAAAATTTCCAGCAGCATTGACAAAATAGAGAAAGGTTTCAGAATCAGATAAAATGTGTGCGTCATCAAATCAAATAAACCATTCACAACGCTCTAAGAAAGTATCGTCAGTTATCTATTGAACTATTAGAAACCTTTGGGTTTATTTGAAGCTATTTGGGCTTATTTGAAGCCATTTATACTATTTAAAACTATTTGAAACTATTTGGGGCTATTTGAAACGATTTGGGGATATTTGAAACGATTTGGGGATATTTGAAACGATCTGGACATATTTGAAACGATCTGGACATATTTGAAACCATTTGGGCATATTTGAAGATATTGGGACTATTTAGAACTATTCTGGGCTATTTGAAACCATTTGGGGTTATTTGAAACTATTCGGGGCTATTTGAA
>JAQFZZ010000349.1:0-20430 GCA_034696405.1 Isotoma caerulea
AATAAATGATTACATGATGTTATAATCTTGCAATTGTATCTTAATTAGTATAGCCATTTGTAATCTGATAATGTAGCTAAAGCTAAGATTTATTTTGGAGTTTTTTAACCCGTCAGCTTTATTCATGTAAAACATATGCAATCTGCAATGCAGTAGTCAGCTAATTTTTATCGTGGAAACGTGGGTGGGAGTTGGAATTGGAACTGATGAATTTTCCATGATATTAATAGAAGACATGTTTGTCAATCTCCCTAGACTCAGATATCTGAAAATATTAGACTATTTTTTTTTAAATTTTTGTTCATATTCATAGTTGTTTTTTTAATTTTGAATTTAGCCAAATAGTAGTGAAAGTTTGCATCCAATGCAAGTATCAAATACGTAAATTGGAACAGCACCTTTGATTACTACTGTGTTTGCGTTAGTTGAAAAACGGCTGTATTTATGAATATTGTGAGGCGGACCTGATTCCTGTGATTATTATGAAACCTGCACAAACTAAACGGTACTCTGTCAAATGACCCTTTAGCATATTTTAAAATGCTAATTACTGAAGATGAGTTTGAGAATGAATGAATACTGTGTAGTAGTATAATGCGGCTATTACTTTGCGTATCGATATTACAGGTACTGTAATAATTAATATGACTGCTAATGTGTAATGTGCCCAAAAGTTGTGTATAGGCAAACATGAAATATTATTAGATAGGAGTACAATTGTACAATTCAAATGTTGAACCCGATATATAGGCACTTTTCAGGAGTGTGAATTGATGGTTATTTCTTCAGACAAATATTGAATATTACATTGTGAGTTCCAGTTTGTCTTTTGATTTTGTCAGTGGGCCAAAGAAGTCAAATCTACCAGTTTGTCAGGTAACGTGAGTGAGTAATATGTTGGTCAAGATTGCTGTGCTTCTTATTATAATTCAAGTTTATTCCCATGTGTTGTGACGAGAAGCGAGTTTTTGTCTATTTATCGTTGAAAAATGTAAGCCAGCAGGTATTAGCTGTTTGCTTACTTATTATTATTGTTAGTGCATATGCAAAACGCTGATGTAAGGTTAAAATCATGAAAAGGTAACTTAGATAACCGCAATGCAATTCTATGCTCGTCTATGGCCCAAAAAGTACCTTATAATATATTAAAACATTAATATTTATTATTTATGATGACTTCAAATAACTTATTTTTGTAGTTTTTAGTATGACTTAATGAAAATATCATAATATCTAATGCTGTATAATTAAATAAAACTAATAAAAGTAAAGTAGAAATTAAAGGTAGGGAAACTTTTTTTACGCAGATAATGTTATTTTTATTGTTAAATTTTTGTCGGGACGTTGATTAAGCATTTCAGATTTTTAACTAATGAAATCACGGTTACTGTTGCATTACTATGCTGTGACTGTGACTACTTTCATCAATGAAATATTGGCTATCAGGAATAGAAAAGACAGAAATATGAGAAAAGAACTAAGCTAACCAGGCTGCAAGCATGAGGTGAGGATTGTCATCGCTGCATTTGTATGTAAGGAAGTGTGCCAAATTCCTACAGTCTGGTTTTGTCTAGCTCATCTGGGCATTAATGCATAACAGTTTAATACAGAACTTATGTGTGGTAAATATTTTGGCTGATAGCGATGCATAAGAAACGTCACAAAAAGTGGTACAATGGCATGGCATAATGATTGTATCTCCGGTTTATGTCTGTTTTTTCGTCTTAAGAATTACTCAACTTATGTGAAAAGATGTTTGAAAACAGCGTGTCAATGTGTTTCTTTTCTGAATGTCAGCATATTGAGCTTTTGCTTTTATTAGAGTGTGAGTGACTTTACTATACATTTTAAAGATATACATATAGACTGTGAAACGCTCCCTGTGTATATTTCAGGTAGAACTCCAGCAGTGACTTCAATGGAAAAACTGTTTCTTCTGCGTTTATTTTTATTTTTATTGAAAATGGAATGATCCATAACACAAGAGATAAAAAGGAAATAAGGGACGGTCAGCATTGGCCAAGGGTACATACCATATACAAAATAGTTTTAATGCGTAGGAAACTGAAAAGAGGTTAAAATAAACTGGAGGTCTCTGGAGAATATAAACTTCAAGAATAAGTTAGGGGATCAAGAATGTGTTTTATAAGATAGGATTATGCAGCCTTATTGGCTTTGCCTCTTCTGTCTTCTCTTCTCTTGATGTTAAAGTATTTACATTGCTTCAGGCGGAAGAATGTTGTGTAAAAAGTTTGAAGACAATTTGTGGCTCTCGTCTCATAACGAAAGAGTTGTAGTAGATAACAAGGTAACTTGTAAGAATCGTCAGAACATGTTTGCTGCATAGAATAAAATGTAAGATGTGAGAGAGCTAGCCAAAGGGTACAAAAAATTGTTTAAATGCCTCAAGTCAATCATTAAAAAATCATGCGTGGCTTAAAATTAGCTGTGTCTCTGTTCTTTTAATTCCTACAAAATAAATTTTAATTTGAGTTGTACCACAGTATAAAAAAACTCGGTATTAGTAAAGCAGATGATTGCCCATTGTATATAGAGGGATGAGTGATTTTGTTAAACATTTCTTGTTACAATGAATTGTGATCGCAACCGTCGCAACCTCGCAACGGTTTCCCACAGAAAAAACATGAGATCATAATATATAGTGATAGTGATACCTTATATGTCATGAAATATCACTAATTTTTATATTCGACCACATCCTTTATGGTTTCGTTTAGTCAGTAGCATTACAAATTGCAAAATCTTGACTTCGTTTCAATCTTACGCTCAAGCTCAAGCCAAGTTGATCAGAGCCCAGAGCCCAGAGCTTAATGATGGTATCCTTGATGGATTAATAATTCTAAGCACGATATTTCATAGAAATTGTGAAGAATGGACTTGACTAGAAAAGAAAGGAACCCAAAATCCAATTTAATCCTAATGTACACATATGGGTTATTTATTTGAGACTTGGTTGGCAATTTCGTTAATAATTTGATGAGGTATAGGAGTTGAATGTTTCTTAAAACTAAATTTGTTATGATAATTTTAAAATTTTTAACTATCATTAACACTCAGTCATCAGTTTTAGTCAAATGGATCTTTTAAAGCATTTTAAAGCATTTATTACTATATAATCGAACCTTTTATTTTTGTTGTCATACATAGGATATCTATATCTTCTACCGACTGTGATAGAAAAACGAAGTTGAGTGAGTTTATTCCTAAACCACACCGCAAAACAGTTCAGCATGAACATTGTACGAAAAATAATATTGAGATTGAGACATTGTCAGAGTCAGAAGACGAATGAGTATTACGTTGCGAAGGTTTTTCAATTTGGTTGTGATAGTTGTTTGCATGCTTATCTATTCAAGCATTTAATACGTGATTAAATTGAATGGATGGATTGGTTAAATTACAAATTATATTGCTAAAAACATATTATATATTAAGGTTTTATAAGTATTGCGGTATTATTACTATTATTGTTGGAGATAATGGCTAATGTTAGGTATTAAAGGAAGCTGTAAGGAAAAGGAAAGAAGCTTATTGAAATTTATAAGACGCTTCTTAGTAGAGTCACTCAAGATTTTGTTGGATTTTTTGATCGATTGATGAACATTAGATCTGAGATCTCTTTACTTTGAGTACAAGTACGTACTCACATATATGATAAAATTGTTGGCTTTCTTTTTTTCGCCCTTACTCGAAGAAAAAATTGGTAATGCTGCTTAAAAGTATTTTGAAGTAAAATAGTTTGTACTCGTATCATTTATTTTTTAGCTTCTCGTAAAGAATTTGGAAATACTTTGCTGAATATAATTCTGCAGTGGTACAAAAAAGATGAGTAATGATTAGAAAATAATGTTGTTCGCATAATTTGCCTAGTCGTTGAGATTTCTTTGAAAGTTATAAATATTGTGTTACTTTTATGTAAATTGTAAAACTTAACCAATGAATTTCTAACAGCCCCTTTTGTTCCAGAGAGTAGAAAAAGTACGGAAAAGCTCCTTATAATACTTGGTGAATAGCCACATTCTTTTCGTAGAGACTTGAGATGAGATAGGGAAATAAGATGCAAAGCATTCGATATTACGGAAAAGGTTGAAATGGAGTTAGTTTTGTTAAAGTTACCAGTACCACTCAGTTGTTCGCTGTGCTAGTTTTCGAGTTGAGAGAAAGTATATGGCAGTATGACTTTTCTTTAAAGGGAGAATGAGCTGCTTGGATGTAGAGTAGATCTATTGCACAGTATCAGTATTACATAACACTGTATACTGTATTTCACATCGTACAAACTTATTCAAGAAAGATGGAAATTGGCTTGAAACCAGAGAAAAGAAAAGTTAGTCGTTCCTCTTTGGAATTATGGAGAACGTGAACTGTAGAATATTCGAAAAGAGATTTATTACGCCTGGAGGAATTTCTTTTGTTCTTTGATTTAAGAAAACTAAGCTAATAGACGCGCTTACAAGTGGGGTAGTACACACTATCATACAATTAAATCTAATATGACAGATACTAAAGTTTTTTAACTCTTTTATGCTTTTCACATTTTCTAAGTGCTTTTTATGCAGCTTGAGCTTGACCCGAAGTACAGTTTTTTAATGAAAAAAAAATGAGTGAGCCAAAAATTAATTACAAAAAGTTTTTTGTATGTGCCTAAAGAGTAAAGAGTATTTAGTTTTTGGTCTTCAGTCTACAGAATTACGTGAGTGGCGAGTGGAGAATGTATGATGATGCTGATGAAGATGGCTTTTGGCACAAATACCAATTTCATTTGTAACCTTTTTGCAATGTAATTGTAATTTGAAAAATAAAATACTGCTATTGTGGCTGCTTATGGCTCGTTATGTTTTTCCCTAGCTTTTTTGTTTAAGAACAGTTATCTTTTTCCTATTAGCTATCATTTTGATTTTTTGTTTCTGAAAATGGATGGGGAGAAACGATAGACTTTTTGTTTGAACGAATAGAAATAATTTGAAGGTTCTCAACTTGAAATAGGGCTAGAAACTATAGTTTAGGTAGTTGAGGAAGTTGTTTAGCTGCTGTGTTTAGAAAAATGGCACCCATTGGTCTTTGTGGTTTTAGTTGCTCTGCAGGCAACATTTTCGAAGTTTTTCTTTATTGTTGTGGATAATTATGGTTTAACTTATAAGGACATTATATTTAATGCTATTGAATTGTTTGCTGTTACCATTGTTGTGAGTTTATCTTTTTTTACAGTCAGCACTTAAAGATCAGTTTAAAGATGGTTTAATGATAAAATTGAAGATAGTGTATTTATATAATTATATATTTGAAAGTTCAAATGGTGCAACTACTAAATACTCCTCTCTATACACTATAGTTGGTTCTGGGATGTTGAGACAATTATTTATAAAAAAAAATATAATACATCATATATCGCATCTTAATGTGGTCTAAATTTTGTTCTAAATTTTGTTTATTGCAGCAAAAACTAAACCAAATGGAATCGGTCCGAGATCGTCCAGTGTTGGACCACCAAGTTCCAGAAGTCCCCCTCCTCCAAGAAAAAGCAAATTCTCCAGCTTTGGTCGTCTTTTCAAACCCTGGAAATGGAAGAGGAAGAAGAAGTCGGATAAATTTGAAGCTGCATCAAGATGTAAGTTTGTTGCTGTTATTCTCATAATACATTTTCTTCCCACACCCTAGTGAGTACAATGTGTAAATTAACTATCGTAGACGTCTGTTCTGTGATGGTAATGGTTACAAAGTATCATTTCACTGGAGAATGCAAATTGCACACTAGAGAGAATAAGTATTATTTATTACTCGTATTAAATTACAATACAAGTTTTATTGTAATGAAATTTGCATGAATTTTTCCTCGGAAAGCAAAATCGTACTTTTTGTAGTAATTAGATTTGTAATGGATGTAACCTTGCTTCAAGACAAACCCAAAAGTATGGATGTCGTGCAAAGAACAAACGAGTCGTAACTCCATAATTTGCATTGCGAAACGAATCATTACTTCCATACATCAGAAAATTACTACACACACGATCAAAGAAATAATGAAAATTTAGAATTTTTATTACAAGTTGCAAATAGTAGAATCAAATATAATGGCATCCCATCTTTTGGTAGATATTAATTTCATCAAGATAAAAAAATGCTTTAAATCATCTATCCATTATATTATAGATTTTAGTCAGGGGTTGTGTGAAACGAATATTTTCAGTTGTATGCAAAATCTTACGCCTTTCAGTCAAAATGCCTTTGGCATACTCCAAAACCCTACTGGGCGTGGGCGTCCATGGGCCTTGACCCTTACAGAAATCGATAGTTACAATGTTAATTTTTGACCACGCTCCGACATCTCTCCCATAAGCCCAATGCTAAATTTTTATCATGGGACTTATGGACTTGACGCCTGCACTTTTAAGGAGGGTTTTGGGTATGATGGCCCTTGGATATTTCAAGAATTTATTTCGAATAGCCTTTCCTGTACCTTATAAGATAAATCAGTTCCAAATACACTGTACTTGATAAATATGGCATCAAGTTAATAGCCTAGACAATCGGAAACCGTATCTAATATTTAATATAGACCTGCTACACAACGTCAAAAGTGTAGAAGATAACAAATGCTTTTACTTGATTCAAAATGTAAGTTTCAAATGTCAGAGACTCTCTGAATGTCTGAAATGACCTAAACTTAAGGTACTGTAGAATTCAATATAAAATAATTGTGCTACTTTTTTATGTAAAGAGAAAAGCTTCTTTTCTATTGAAAGTTAGACGTCAAAATACACATTTGGCTTGGAAAATGTCTCAATCTCTACCGATTTATTTTTTTATTTTTTGCTGTCTATTCTTTTTTATCTTTTGCTACTACGGGACGAAAACTACTGTTTTTAATATAAAAAAGTAAAAATTGCTAAACACCCAATATACCCAATATTATAAATTAATTTATAATTGTCGAAGTTGATATTTTAGGAAATAAAAGCAAGAAGTTTTTTGTGATCAATATGATTTTCTCCTTAAACTTAATAGTATGATAAATGTTTTAAAAGTTTCCATCGAATTTTTTGGTGCCTTATGCCGTGGGTTGAAAATTCTCGGACGCTCGGTCGGCCGCAACCTGGGAATTTTGAAACGCCCTGGGAATTTCTAAGATTTTCACCCCGCGCCTTATGCCTTTATTCATACTTCGTGAATAACTTCATCTTGAATGCTTAATTTTTAGGATGCATATAATATGTAATAGGGCATCTATTATGTATGTGTGTGCGATGTGTTACAGTTTTTATAAATAGATTAAAATTATAACGAGTGCATGTTTTTTGTATGTACTCCTTTTTCTCATTTCTCATTAGTACCCGTAGGCATAGCACAACGATTTACGTTTCCAGTAATCAATCATCAAAAACTAAAATTCAAATGCTAATTGTAAGTATTTTTACTCGCCTTTGGAAATGAGTTGAGTTGGATTGGAACGAAAAGATAAATTTGTAGGCACTTAAAAAAAGACAGCAAAATCTGTGTCGACATGTAAGTATTTGCGAGAAGATGAATTGTCAAGATTAGGAGCAGAAAAGGAAAAAGCTTTCTCTGTGCCCAATGAGTAATTGTACTTCCTATTTATCGTTAATGTATTACAATATTTAAAAAGTCAAAATTGAAATGGAATATGAAATACTCAAAAACCAGAAGCAACCTTAAAATGTAGGTTAGTAGTTGGCTTGTCGGAATGAATGCAAATAGATTTCGCTCAATTTTGAGTTACTGGTATAGTATAAGTATATGTCATTTTGTTGGATATTAGCCCATTCTTACAGACAAATGTTTTCAAACTAAACATCAAATCTGGAGGCCTATACATTGTAATAAGAAAAAAATTAAAATTGACTGAAAGAGAGACTAATGTCTAGAAAGTAGTCTGTCTCCACCTGCAGCTTATATTATAAAATATAAATAGTCGATGATTGGATTGAGATGGTTAAAAATAATGCTAAATTTCGAAGTATAGCATTCTTAGGAATATTTTTATGATTTTTTATGTAAATGTATTTTTGTTTTATTGTCATATGTGTTCGTATGTTTTATTTTTTTGTGTTTTTGATTTTGATTTCCTGTTCCGTTGAACTGTTTAACTTGATGGATTGGATGGTTACCTTTTTGACTGTGACTGAACTATATAACGGGGATAAAACAGCCTTGGAACGGAAAATGTCGGTCAGGGCAAACAGGGAAGAACTAGTTCAAAAAGGGATTCTACCTCCTGATACTCCGAATCTGTTGCCAACGTCTGAAAACTTGGGTTAGTATTAACAAAAATACTTCAAAACATGTGTGCAACTTCCTATTTCTCTGCCAAACTGCCAACTGTCACCTTTATGTCGATTGATGAAATCAAAGCTGTTTTTCTACGTATAGTACTTTTCATATTTCCTGAACTAGTTGTCTACTTTCAAACCGTTTGTAGAAACAAAAAATAATTTGAATTTTTATCTGGTGTTGGTTTCTTTTGTGTATACATACTTGTTGTTTTTTCTTGTTAAAGTAAAAAAGATGAATGTTCATATAATACTAAAAAAGATTCGTTTTTTTTGTGAAGGAAGAAACTTGTAGCAATTGCTGTCATCTTTCTTATTATTATTATTTAATTAATACAACCGTTTGGGTGAAAGCTTTGAATTTGTGAGATTGTTTGGAAAACTTCGAGTCGCCAAAAAAACAATCTTGAAGTAACCTTATGATGAATACCAAAGACACACAATGGCCAATAAGTTACATGTATACGTAGTGAATTATAACGTACTTGGATTTTTAGCTTTTATTCCAAAATATGATAACAGTACAATTTTTTTGTACTGAATACTGAATTTTTAATTATGAACAACTCTTTTTTGCTCGTAAGTCATTGTGCTTGATGTTTGAAACTAACATTTTAAAAGCTTTGAAGTGCTTGCTTTGGACTTTCACCCTTCACTTTCTCTCGATTACTGTAATACTGAAATCCGAACCAAAATTGAAGGGGTCTGTGGGATAATCATACATCATAAATTGACAAAAAGCTTTTTGGTATAAAATTTTTTTCAATATTTCTTTCAAAGTTCAAAATTTTCAATGCGTTAAGTTAGGTTGTTAAATTCAGCATTAAGATGAATGGAAGAAAGTAAATAGTGAAAGTCCGAAGCTAGTGTACACCTGAATAGAGCGCTTGACTTATTGACTAGACTGCCTTATGCAATCTGCATTTTGACATGTTGTTCTTTTGCACCTATCTTCTTTATCGGTTGTAAACACTTAGCATGTAAAGAATATAAAAACGTATCATTAGTTAAAAACGTTCGTGTACGAACTTTGTCATAGGCCAAACTGTTTTTTTTTGTTCTGAACAGTTGCATATAATGCTAAATATTATCTTATTGCCACATTTATAAAGTATATTTTAAAATAGTTTCTACATTAAGACACAAAAATGAAAGATTGCAGTGTTATGTCGTTTCAATGCTATTGCAATCCTAATGTAATACCTTGAAAAGTCTTTTAGGTAACACAGTATCATATTTTTTATTGTTTTGTATCAGTTGATCAATTCTAGTTTCATCTTGGTTAGGAAATAAGCCCTTATTCTTAAGTTAAACATTATCAATTAATTGCAGATGCAAGCTGGAATTGTGATGGAGCGAAAGGAGAGAATGGAATTTCTCCTATTCATCTCAATAATCAGGCTACAACGCTGACAACGTTTGGAAATCATCATGGACATTTAGTCCATGGTACTCACCTTGGTCACGGAGACAATTCCTCTTCAGATGATCGATCTTCCCCTCCAAATCACGTGAAGAATGGTTACCTTAATTCTTCTTCTCAAATCGTGTCTTCTTCATCTCACTATCAACCTAATAATATCATGCATCATAGTCAAACAAACTTGACCACATTCTCGTCCTCCTCTTCTACTGTAAACAATACGATGACGGCTTCCATTGCATCGCAACAGGATAATGCTGATCGGTCAAAGTCAATCCACTCTTATGCCATGAGCAACGGTGGTAAGAAAAGTTAGTGTCTTAAATCACTATTATTGTTTCAGATATTTGTCTGATATTAGGATCCTTACTATAATCTCAGCACAGTAGCTTAATATAAACTGCCGGTAGAAGGTTTCATAGAAATGATAACACGGAATATCTTTTTTTATAAAACTACAATTTCAAAGATGCTCTACCATAGCTGTCTTTACAGGCGAAATTCTCGAGGATAAGCTTGATTAATGTGAAGATTGAAGATGCATGTATTGCCATGAAACACTGAATGTATTTCAGAGCATCGGTGTGGAAAGCATCTTTCTACCAAGGGATTACAGAGCTCGGGAGGGGAGATCGATGCTATTCAGATCCTTTTTGACTACATTTTCTCATAATTTATGTCGGATTTTTTTTATTCGAAATATTTTGTTTTTTCCTAAGAATCAAGGGTTTTTAATAGTAGAGTCTGAATGAAATGATAGCAACAAGATAAATGCAAAGTTACTTAAAAATCAAAGTCGGTGGCTATATACGTACATACATTTTTCTGAGTTTAATAATGTAAGTATTATACTTAAAATATTTACAAATATAAATATGTCTTCAGTCAATTTATCATTTCTTGTTTAAATTTAAGTTAGTATAAACAGAAATTAAATGGTGAATCAGTATCAATTCATATTTATATCATATATAAATAAAATATATAAAATCATGTGAAGTTAAGCTGAAGTCTGAGGTACATTTTTTTAGTCACTCAGGATAATCGTCTGATTGAATTCGATTCAGCACACTGAGATCACCTAAAGAGTTCTAGCTTTCTCCAGGGGAAAGTTGCAGGTTTCCTTAACAAGGATAAATTTGTCCATCAGCAAATAACGAATTCATTGTAGGTGAACAAACTTTTGTGCCTTAGAGGAAAGGCAATATTTGCTTGGCTCGTTCAAATACGGAACTGAGTTCTTTTCTCACGACGCTAATGGCATGTGACAAGTGAAAGCAACTATTCCTAGCGTTGTTAGTATTTCAAATTACACTGAATTATATATGAGGTATGAAGGTTCATTGAAGCAGTTCTCCAATTCTTTTCATCTTGTGGCTAAAAGTGAAGTGAAAGTTGTGAAATGGCATGAGTTGTGTGCGTTATGTATGTAATGATGGCTTTGTGTCATGCTTCATACTAGACTACTGAATTACTGATTATAATATCATGTTTCTTTCGATTAGATGGCAGTGGAACGGCAGCTGCCTTCTATCACCAGACTGATGACCATCTTTACTCTCCTGGCAGTAATGGATGCCCTTCCGAGAATTCGCTACCTTTTTCCTTGTCAGACCTTCCTGAGCCACCGATTCCAGTTTCTGAAATAGGTCCTATTCCTCCACCACCGATGTTCAGCTCGCCATCCCCGTTACCACCTCATAGGACTCAATTACAGCAACATAGGGAACAAATGGCTTCACAACGAGAACGGGAACAAAACTTAGCTGCTGCTATCGCAATGGTTGTGCAAAATGCTCGTAATGTTGATATGTATCAAAATTCTCAAGGTAAAATATTTTTGAATAGTAGTAAAGTTAATCATCTGCGATTTTTTTGTGCAAATATTTAAAATGATTCAAGCAGAAGATTTTAGAAATTGAATCATCTCTTTAATTTAATTTAATAATGTCTACTTCTGCATTGATTCTTTTACATGACTGTACGTTCAGTAGACTTTATCCATTAATTCGAATAAGAGTTGAATATTTCAGTTGTAAATGTTTCTAATGATTTGGTTTCAGAAGGTGATGTTGATGGAAGCGATTCAGACGAAGACGAAGAGCTTCTGGAAGCAAATATGAATTATCTTAGGCTAGGACCAGATATGGATACAAATCGAGTTGAAGAAGTTCCAGCGAAGGAGCCGAGACCTAATGCTATGCCTGTAAAGTCTGCTCTGAAAAAGACAGGTCTACCGGGAAGTGCGGCTGGCTCTGGAGCCTCAACTCCAACTCAGGAGACAAACAAATCTATAGGAGTAAAGTACGAACAACGTTCAAAGTGAGATTTTGTCCTATAAACTTGAAGCATTTTTTCTTGAATAAACTTCTCAACATTTCATGACACACAAAGGCATCTACAAAAGACCCGATTCATCGCATAAAATTATTAAATCAGACTGGTCTTTTGCTTTTCCTAAGATTTTAAATTTACAAGATTCTATTAATGAATATACCAACTAGTCACAGTTTCTAACTCTATTATCAATAAGCTTTGTAAATTGCTTCAGTGTTTATGGACTGTAAGTATTTGTAAGAATATGTGCGCAACAAACTCTAAACTCTAATGCAATTTAAATACTTTTTATGGTGCTGTAAAGGCGTCAGCCTCTAAGGATAATCTTTGGGTAAATCTAACTTCTTTTATAAGCCTCGGTTTTTTCTGTCTTTGTGTAAAGCTTTGACTATCCTTCGGCCATTGTTGCAAAGTGACAGTTCATGAACTATTTATTTAATTCTGATCGTCTGATGCCTCTAAATGCTTTTAGTTATGGAATCCATTTTGAAGTATCACTTTTCAAATTATTTACCGTATCCTATAAAATAGCAAAAAGGAGAATATTTAATGCATTTATTCCGTTTTATATTTAAAACCACGAAGGGTGGGCATGCCATTTATCTATCAAGATGTAAAATGTATTTCAATCTTGCACAACATCTTAAAAGTTATTTTCACCTATTTTATACTGCGGTTGTTGTTTTTTTATTAAATTTGTAATAGTTTGGAGAAAGTGCACAACCAAAAGTTGCCTTTGTCAATTGTCAACCTTGTTTGTGAATTGTTTTGTGGATTTTTCTGCCGTATATATGTTCATTGTTTCAAGTAAAATTTTAAAATTAATATTGATGTTATCCTTTTCAGTTCGAGACCAATCAGGTTTGGAGTTGGGCTGCCGTATAGAGAAAGGGAAGATAAAGAAAACTCTAAACCGAAGGAACCGGTGAAAGACGATGATTCAGATTCAGAAGAGGGCCCAGTTCTCTACCGCGATGATGATGGTGATAACAAAACTGATGATGCCAGTATGTTTCTGGTTGAATTAGATTTATAACCACATTTGTATCACACACTTTTACTTATGCGACTGAAATTATCTTCTAAAAACTTATCATTGTTGTTCTGAAATGGCGTTTGTTTTTTAAGGAATGTACATTCAAGTAGCACCTTCACGTTGTTTACAACAATAATATTTTTCGCATACGTTACTTTGTATAACTATAATGATATGCAAATAGTCTGGCCTTTATTCGTCTATGATAAAATTGTGCAACGTTTTTTGTTCTTTCTAACTTGAAGATGTCGGTTGAGTTATGGAAATTCCTATTAGTGATCGCCCTTGATCTTGGTCGTTTTTCCATTTATTGCTCTCCCAGTAGGCCATTGTAATAAAGATTAATATGTATTAGACTAAAGATGATACGCCAAATTTAAAAGCTGCTTGTCGGCGAATTATCACTGCTGCAGTTTATCATTGGAAAGTGTGTAACATAACCTTATAGATAAAGCATAAGGAAGTTACGCGCATCTTATGGATGTGGGAAGATTGCATCTTCTTTAAAGTGATCTGTATTTGGCATATCGAGTATGATAAGATCATGGGTGAGATCGAGAGTTAGTTAGCTGCGTGGGATTTCCTAAATGGATTGAACCATTGTCATGCAATTGATGGCTTTGTCATTGGCAAAGCTTTTTATACAAGTTGTTTGGGTTAGTTAATATGTTTCAGTTTAGAGCAGTATAGAAGAATATTTTTTTTCCAAAATATTTGTGAGTTGGCTTGCGTTCTATTTGGGAATTTCGTCGTTAGATATAAACTTATACTGATAAGTATAAGTTTTGAGGTGTATATAGTGTTTACTGCTTGGAGGATTGAGCGTATGTAGTCGGTATATTTTCCAACTTTTCTTAAAAGAGGTGAATGGTGATACAAATGTGGTAGAGTAACTAAACATGCTTTCTTTAGCATGGACAATGCTAACACATAAGTGTAGTAATGGTCATGTTTTTAACGGAATTGTATGGTGTTATAGGTCGACTCGCAGCAAAAATCGCAAGGAAAGATAGTCTCGCATTGAAATTATCTTTGAGGCCGGATCGTGATGAGCTGATAGCAAGAAATATTATTCGAGTTGTCTCTGAACAGGAACAACAGGAAACTAAAGAAGCAATCGGTGCCAAATTAATTAGGTACGCTGGAATTTGTTACTTAAATTGATTTTATACAAGTGTCAGATTTAGAAAAAAGGGGTGCTCAGTCAGTTCAGTGAAAATCAATATGATGAATACTGGTAAAAAGAAACATTATCAGCGAGTTACCGGAATGACAGTTTTGAAGTGTACATTCCAGCGTCTGCGATATCAAGTAGAAATGGAATTAATGTACTTATGTGCACCTCATTTACTTTTGAACAGACGACTTAGTATGCGACCTTCACCTGAGGAGCTTGAGGAACGAAATATACTCAAAAGTAAGTTAACATTATTTATTTCAACATGATCCACTCAACTTTTTAAAACAAATTTATTAAACGCAACGTTTAATCTCAGTTTCGGAAGATTTTATTCACAGGACTATGTAATTTGTAACATCTGGTTTACTTTTTTTATCTAACATTATACTGTTGACTGTACAATTTTTAGAGCAAACTCCAGAAGAAGCAAAGAAGTTAAAAGAAGAGAAAAAACGAATGTTGTTAAGAAAACTTAGCTTCCGACCAACAATTGATGAGTTGAAAGAGAAAAAGGTAAACTTGCGAGAATATTCTTTGATTTTACCTGCTTGTATTATGCATAAAAATCAATTTAAAAATTTTTTGTTTCAAGATTATTCGCTTCAATGACTATATTGAAGTTACACAAGCGCAAGACTATGATAGAAGAGCGGATAAACCATGGACAAGGTTGACTCCGAAAGATAAGGCTGCTATCAGGAAAGAACTGAATGAATTTAAGAGTCAAGAAATGGATGTCCATCAAGAAAGTCGTCATTTAATTCGCTTTCATAGGCCATAATGAGTCGATGTTGTTAGGAATCTTTAAATTTTTTATACTTTTTATTATATAAAACGAAGCTATATATTACACTTCGGCCTTCCCTGGGTTACCATTGGCACATTTTGTGCTCTAGCCTATTTTCACCTGCCTCATGGACTTGTCCTGATGTTGCGTGTTCTTGAGAAGCTTGAAATGACTGGATATTATTAGTAGCTCATGAAACTCATTTAACCGTCAGGCACTGCAATTGTAAGTTTCAAATCAGTCCGTACTTCCTCTGTATTTATGTCGAGGGAATCAAGTGAGCCTAATAAACGGTTACGGTTAGTTACAATCAATAAAACAATGGCTTTAAGTAATTTCGAAAGATTAAAGTGAGATCTTGTTCGACTGAATTTCGTACGTTGTGCTTTATTAAAGCACCTAAGTAATCAGTAAGATTATAAAGTAGTTCTTTTAAATATGTATCAGTCTTGGTGGTTTTATCTTTCTTGTGAGTGTATCATGCTATTATATATTCACATAATCAAGGTAATTTTAGTAGATTGTCAATGTAGTAGGCACATTTCTTCGTAGCAGTAAATTTGCAAGCTTATGAGAAAACGAAACTCTATCTACTATCTCTACTGATGAGTCTGTTCAGATTGCTCAAATCGGATTTTTCACATTGTCACTATAAAAAGCTGTAAATCAAATCATATAGTTCGGTTGATTTTCGAAATTTTCGAAGGAGTCTCCAACAAGTGGATAATTTATATGCTAAGTACCTATGCGGGGATCATATTAGGGATAACGTTAGATATAAATGTTTTAGTAAATGTCCCATTGATTCCCTTCTGAAGCTCCTGTTTAAAAGTTGAAACAAAGTGAAAAATTGAACTGTATTTTGGGAAGGGTGAAATTCTAAAACTACCACTTGGATGCTGGGCACATGAGTGAGCAATTTAGCTCAACCAGCTTTTTCTGTTAAATTATCCAATAACGTGCAAATGAAATGACGTGACTTGAATTGTATTCTGTATGTGGCTGTATTTTAACGTTGATTGTTTGAGGAAATGGACATGAAACACAAGAATACCCACCTCGAATCGAAGATTTTTCTTTGAAGGTTTTTCGATCTGTGATTTTAATAATTGTAGACGTTTTGCTTAAAGATCGTTAGTTGTAAACGCAATCCTAATTTTATCCGGTGGACTACGCTACGGTCGAGTCACCTACATTTTATGTGTATTTGCAATAAACAGCAATATCGACTTGTAATAAAAAGTATTGTGTCCTTGTATGCTTGTAGCACATTCTAATCTTAATAACGTATGAATTAATATGTATAATATTATTTGTAGATGCAATATATGCCTCGATTCGGTGTATGACCTGTCTGTCACGCTGTATCGGCAGTTTTGAAGTACAACAGAAAGTGTGTGAGGATTTATAAATCGACGAATTACCTAACATTGACATAAATAGTGTAGATTTCGGGACATCTTAATACTAAGCAATGCAAATATAAAAAATAACTAAAATTTGTTTTTTTTTTGTTTTGAAGTTATCACTTTTATGTATCGGTATATTTGTATAATTATGTTTGAACAAAACGCAGGGCTAGAATAAACGTTTTATTGTTACAATATTATAATTATATATATGATTATTATTACTTTAATTGTAACATTGTATTGTATCTATATGTATAAGTTAAATATTGTCAGTTACTGCCATTTTTATGTTATTATTCAAACATTAGGGCACTCAAGAGCGAAGAACAAAACGATAACTAATGCAAATAAGGTCTGATCTGAGAATTATCATGTTCGTAATTAAGTAAATGAATCCAGTGCTTATCTGTAGTTGTTTTACATAGTATTATGTTAAGGCTTTCTGAGATTGAACCTGAGATCCATATAATATATTATGAATGAATAAAAATGAATGATCCAGTGCCTATCGATAAAATGACAAAAATTCATGAATTTTGATGATTTATTTTAATCTTTTAAAGATGCATTATACATACTATGTTATTATGGAATTAATTAAAAAACATCCTTATTCATGTGCTTCATTTTACGTTCAAATGAAAACAAAATGAATATACCAATTTAAAATCAACGCCGTGTAGACCGTTAAATGTTAATATAATCGTCGGGTGCTTTATTATTTAATTATTCATAATCAAACACAATCTATTTGTTGAACTGTGATTAAACCACCAAATCATATAATTCCATTAGATTGAGAAAATTGATGTTGTTGCACCATCGCGACGTCGCGAGTTCATTTTTTAATAATTACTACTCGTACATTTGGTCGTTACTTAAAACCTGTAAAGACTTACTCATAATCGTTCATTAAATATCTCTCTTATTGATTTGACACAGATATGGGAATCCATTATTGACATGTTTGTGAATGGAAAGGCTCGTTGAGTTTCTTTGGAATAACAAAATTTAATTTACGATGTGTAGTAATCAAATTACAGCTAAATAATAATTAAGTCTGCTGTTGCTGTGCTTTATGAGTTCATTCTATTACATTAAACTGAATCATCATCATAAGAATAAAATTAAATACATTATTGGTGTTTTAAATGGTAAACGTACGTCTGCATATTTCATTTCACATCGCAACAGAATAAACAAAACCGTTGTTTGTCCGGTACATGATTAATCGTACTTACATGTAATAATATAATAATGGAGCATAATGATTTAATACTCAACGATATACGTACCGAAGGAACATATTGCTTAGGCATTGTAAAGCATATAAATATTACTTATGCCAGAAGCTTATCAGAGATACCACAAATATTTATATACAGACGCATTTCGATATTCAGTTTAGGTATTTTTTAAAACAGATTACCCAAGAAGGGTTTAAATAAGGTACGCTTATTGTTAGGAGTATTATTACGTATCTTATATTTTGAGTTTATCGAGGAGAAAACTCAAAAATCCACGTCAGTCTTTGTGAACTTTTTTTACACTTCCCCTTCGCTTTATTTTTATCTTCTTTGGCCTTAAAGATCAAAGAATTCAAAAGTTTCAGACCAAATGTGACAAAAAGTTTTTTAAGGCAAATATTCAGTTATTCTCTTTCTTCAATAAATCTTAGCTATCCAACAATTACAGCCCCAAGAGGTCAAGGCGTTTCATAAATAATTTGATTGTAATCAAGGTTATAGAAACTAGATAACAATAACACCTATTACAATTGAAGTAAATGATGGGAACTCAGTACAAATTAAGGAATAAATTATAGGATAGATATAACCTTACACATTGGTAAAATAAATACGTAGTAAAGTAGTAGTGACACAATGACATTCGATTCGTTACTGGCTTGAAAAACGGTTATTTTTGAACGCCTCTTTGTAATATATCAGATCCTGATTTTTTTTCATTGAAGGGTACTTTAAACGATTTCACTTCACTGACATCACACTAGTCGTGACTAACATCACTGTCAAAATCTTCTGCTTCTTCCTCGGATTCATCAACTGGACTTTTGAAAGTTGGAAGAGTTTCTAAAACTTCTTCCTCCTCATCGATCACTAGCTCCTCTGGTTCTTCTTCTTCATCTTTGATGAAATCATCAACACTTTGATTGTATTTAGCTCGTTTTCTTTTTGGTTGGGAAACTTTTGATGAGGAGGTGCCATTACCCTGTTGTTCCTTGAGCAATCTAGCCTCTTGCCGACGTCTTTTTCTTTCATGGATTGGAAACTGCTCTACATCATCCTTCCGACGCTCATTCTTATATTCAAAGACTAGATTGTAAGCTTGCTCCACTGCAGACTGAATACTGTCAACACTCGGAGCTGTGATTGTAATACTTCCTGTGGAGAAGATTTTCAGTGTTGCACCTACATCTTTAATTTTGTAGGTCACTCCAGGATGCAACTCAGGCTCGTAACTGAATTTAAACAATACATAACCATTTAATCAGCATTTCCGTTTGGATACAGTTGGAAGATCGACTTTAAATGCTCACCTTGCGACTCTAGGATGAGCTTGAGAAAAGTCTGCAATTTTGATAGCAAAAGGCATAGTGCATGTAGCTAGGACATTAACAATTCGATAGTTTGTGAATCGCACGTTATATCCCATTTTTTGAAGAACCCTGGCACATCTTCTTGCACCAGTTTTAGCGTCTGTTTCAGTAGTTGCCCCTGTCATTGTGATTTTTCCGGAAGACCAAATCGACGCTGTACACCTTGGTCTCCGGAATTTCATGATGAGCATCTGCAAAAATTCAAACATTAAAAACATCAATTGCCGATTCTTAATCTTTGCAAAGGTTATAAATTAATTTTTAGATAATTTTACGAATTCTACTAATTCTGAATTTTTTTCACCTACCGCCATTTCTTTATGAAACTCAACATTGCTGCCGTTCATAGCTATTTGTTTGAGGTTAAGATGACACCGAACACTGAAGTTGCAAACCACATTGTTCAGAATAATATCAATTTCTCGTTCAGGAGGATTTTCGTCTGTTTCCTTTTTAATATCTGTTCCATTTGAATCTCCATCCAGCTGACCATTATTGTGACCATTGTTGTGGTTTTCGGTTGTCAAACCTCCGTTCATTCCATTGGCCATTTCGGGTTCGCTTTCACGCAGGGTGTGCATAACAGAAAGTTGTTTGCATTCGCAAATCAAAATCTCCCTTCCCGTTGAGTTGTTCGTTAACAGTTTAGTACCAATCCAAAAGCAAGAATTTAATTTCAACTTTTGTTTCCGTTCTCTCTGAAAATTAATAAATAAAAAAAATTAAAACACAATTATTTCGTATTCTATTTAACTTTCAATTATTAAAGTAGTATAATATTTCACATCAAATTAACAACTCATTAGAAATTTACGATCAGTGTACGTTCAAAGTAGCTCAGTTTTCTGATCTCCAGTTTATGAATATCTTTAATCTAAACCAAGAGCAAACGTGACCTTAAAGCCGTCTATCATTCAGAAAATAAAACAAGAAAGTTACAAGCAGTAGTGCAGTGACAGTACTAATGATAACTTTATAAAAGTAAACCTCTTATCTTAATGAATGACTTCACATTCACAATCTCACGAACCTTTCACTCAAAAAATCATCATTCAACAAATGAAAGAGGAGTGATCATATATAAATGGAAAAGGACATAATCTACTGGCAGTTTCAACTTTCGAGTTCATTGTCTTTAATTTACAACCATAACAAGCAACTCCATGAAAAGAAAGGAACTCTACGATATCTTTGGATTTGATATAATAAATCATAATTACTCACACTTATAAATTAACCAGTACATAAACGACAACTATACAATCAACAATACGCTAAACTTTCAATTAATTAACTATTCTAGTCTATCTTGCACACACTGTCATACTG